>SNQJ01S0006512.1:133969-154545 GCA_010110895.2 Picea sitchensis | reverse complement strand
GCTTGGAAGTTATGTTCTTTGCCCTATTTCACCTTGGTGGTTGACATTACTCCCTAATAAGTGGTCACCCTTAGGGATGGATTTTCTACCAGGAGGTCTCCTTGACAAGTCATCATTCCACTCCCGATCATACTTATCCTTTTTCATCACTTCACCCCTTGTTCATATCCTTATCTTTTGGGTTTTTGGGTGTATTTACCCAAGAAGGGATTGTACCTAATTTCATGGGAAGAAGGGGTTGAAGGCATAGAGGTTTGCAGTTAGAAAAAGATAAAATCCAATCATAAACCTTCTAGATGCTCACCTAGGGATCCCAAGGACAATGAAATGTCTCTCATAAGAAACTGATGGGACATGTGAAAAATAACAATATAAAAATTACAACCAAGGTAGAGTGAGTGTGGGCAATGTTTTTCATGCTTAGGTAGAAGTCCCACACATTTTCTTCAACTTGGGGAAGAAAAATGTGACTAGGGTAGAGTCAAGGTGGGAAATGTTTTTCATGCTTAGGTAGAAGCCCCACCTTGGCTTCAACCTGGAAAAATCTTAAAAAACAAAAGGAAATAAATGGGATTGGAAAATGAATGCATTAAAAACGAAGGTGAAAAACACACTCTACAAAGTCACCCATAAATGAGACAATACAAACCATTGTATGTCATGAACCCCATGCCCAAAAGGTTTAACCCCCCATCCACTTCATTTTCTCCACATGACTTAGAGAGGTTTCCACCTAGTAAACACTCCTTGACTTAAGGAATGATTCACCCAATAGGACACTTTGTCAACCGTCCCATACCTAAACTTGGAAAATTGCATAGGGTCTTTGAGCACATGTTTAATTCGATGAGGTAGTTTTTTGTGTACATTATTGAGTGGATATTTTATTAAATGTGATTTTACTTTCCATGATGCTTTGACTTGAGATCCTTGGAGGGTGCACTTGTCTGTCTTTGCAGGACTTTTAATGGTGGACAATTTGGAGGAACAAGCCCAACTTGGGCCTTCATTAGGGAAAGAATCCCATAGGTTGGATGTCATGGCCCACACACCAAATGATGACACCTTCAAGGAAAGAGAGGACACCTTCTAAAGTTACACCCAACCTTTCTCCATCCCAACAACCTTTTTGGGGAGATCTTATACCATGTCTCTAGGCTTGGCGTATTGCTTGGGGCTAGGGCATGTGGTGGTGAAGATGGAAATTTCGCATGTTTTGATGGAAGACCCCTTGCATGGAGGAGGAGACTCTTGGATTGAAGACACATGGCCTTTGGAGGCCTAGTGCTACCTTCTCCAAACCTAACGAATTTATACATGTGCCAAAATGTCACCCCTCAAGGGGATGATGTCATGTTTTAGGGATTTTCTTTTGTGAAAATTAAATTTAATGTTTTAAAGGGGAAAAATAAAATGAAATGTATCCATTCTTTTTTGTTTACCCTTGTTAAGCGAACAAACTTTATTTTAGGAGTTTTGTATAAATATGAATCATTTCATTTCATTTTAGAACATAGATCTCCCATTTTGGAGAAGGATACCTGGCTGAAATTTGTGCCCTCTTTGGGAAATTTGGATCTCTCTCTCTCTCTTATGAAAATGTCTTTTGGTGAATTATATTGGTCTATTGTGGACTAAGGTGGTGCACACCTCTTGGAGACTTATTCTCTTTCTTATGAATGGACATTGTTTGGTGAACTAGGGTTTTATATTACATCTCTCTTGGAATTGGTAAGAAAAATATGCAATTTGTTAGTTCTTCTTTCTTATTTCATAGTGTTATTGGTTGAAACCCTAGGATAATTATAAGTTCATGCACCCCCCATCAAGCTTCATCTCATTTTCTAGTTGATAGTCATTTTTGGACAAGGTTTCTAGGAGGAGTACAAGAGTGTACACCCTCCTAGATTTACCTAAGTTTGATTTGCATGTCGTAGGGAGTAAAAGGGATTACAGCCCTAGGGATATTTTGGATATAACTCTTACATACAAGACTCCATTTACCCAATATTTTAAAGGAACTAATGTAAATTTTATATTGGAGAAATAAAATTACTTGCATTAGGTAACGTGATTTTACGAGATTTTCAAATTGTTTGAAGTGGAATCAATTCTATGCTATAATAACTTGATTGAGCCACTAGGGAATCTTATTTTTCCATGGATATATTATTTCTTTCATAACTTAAAGATACATACATTAGGGCTGCAGAAAACTACTCTATATCTTTGAATTTAACTTGCATTTATATCGTGGAAATTTGCTAGTAAGCCATTACTATGATTCTACTGCTAATTGGTGAACTTTTGGTCGGATTAATTGCTTGTTATCATGGTTGAAACTTGATTCTATAGAAAAAAAAATCTGCATCCACTTGTATGTTACAAACACACTCAAAAAACTTCATACAACATCCCTCTAAGACCACTGAAGTTTGTGCTAAATTATTGGGAACTAATATACTTGTTTTATGTTTCATTTATCAATAAATGTTTGATGCTTTGAGTGGTTAAATGTGTAGTAATTAGATTTATTTCTTGCTAATATATGCTCATTTTTATTTTTTTAGTTTGGGACAACATGCTCAACTTGTTTTTCCACTTAATCTTTGAGCTTGTATACTTGTCTCTTCTTATATCTCAGGCAGGTACAACAATATTCCGCAGGTACTCAAGCACTTGGAAACCATTAACCACCTCTGAGAATTATTTCTAAGACACTCTCCACTTATTATTTAGACCTATAGGGGTATCACATCCATAAAACCACTTTCCATCTCATTTCCCTCTAGGGTCACCCAATAATCCCCCATTGTTTAGGATTTCTCCTTCACTAAAGAGAGGGGAGGGTTTATCTAAGGTGATAGTAGGTATAATATCCCAGAGTTATTTCCATCTCATGGAATGGGTTGGGAGTTTCCCAACCTATACTTTTCGTGATAACATGTTGGCATCATTTCCAGGGAGGATTTTGAATCCTCTTTTGTGCCCTAACAACACTTTGGCAAGATTCCAGCCAAAATTATTTACCCCTAGCTTTCCTAGCGACTCCAACTAAAGGAAGTTCCCCTTCCACCCTTGATAAGTTGTTCTTGAAGCTCATATGGAGACCCCAATATCCTAGAATCCACCTTCCCATAAGACTTCTCCCCCAGGAAGATTCAATCCTTCTAAGGTTTTCCAAAGAAGGCCTCCTATAAAATATCTCGTTGTCAAAACCCTATTCCAAGGAAGCCTTCCCCTTGTTCCAATGTCTCACCCTTGGGGAAAAGTCCTCTAAAAACCTTTAAACATGGCCACTATTATCTGATATCCCAATGTCATGCCAAAAGAGTCTCACAAATGGTTGTTGAAGTTCTTGGGAAACAATGTGATCATAGATGGCGATCATATTTATGCCATGGGCCGAGATATGGAGAATGAAGAAGTAGAACATGAAGACATAGAAATGAGGCTTGACAGATTCATCACTAACTGAATATGCCCAAATATGGTTTAGGGGCCTTCTTGATAACCATGTAGCATCCTATGAAGATTTCACTAAGTATTTTAAGAAAAGATGGACAACAAAGAAGGACATCAGGATTCTTATGACTAAATTCAATCAAATAAAGAGAAAGGAGAATGAGACAGTAAGTGAATTTGACAACAGGTTTGACAGATTGTATATCCAAATCCCAAAGTATTTGTGTCCGCAAGAAGCATATGTCTGTCTACTTTATATGAATTATTTTGATGGGAAATTTTGTTTCATATTAAAGGATAAGAATCCCATGAGTTTGGAACAAGATAAAGAGTATATTATAGAGATTGAATAAAATATTCTCGACTCAAAGGTTGGTCCTTTTTAGTATCCACATGTCAATACAGAAGCAAATACCAAAGCTCCCTGTAGCAGTGCACCAGATCCAATTGCTCTCTTGACTCAAAATATAGACCAGATGAGTACTCAATTCGTCCAATCTTGAAATCATATCATGGGTTGATTGACCATTGTGGATAGAAATCAATCTTCCCCTAGACCTCAATTTTCTAGACAGCAGAGGGATGCCATAGGTTGAAGGCCAAAGCCTCAACAAGAGGAAAAATCTCCTGACACATTGAACCCAGTTGGAATGGTCAACATAGAAGAAGCACCATGTTGTTATCCATGTCAAGAATCTCATCTAGAGGATGAATGTCCCATACGTGATGAAGAATCCTCTAATAGTATGAACTTCATGAACATGATGTGTAACTTCGGAGAATAATGTATTACTCAAGAACAAATTGATGAAGTCAGAAAAAGAGGAGCCAGATAAGGATGAATCCAAGTGTTAAATCAGTTAATATAGGATCAGAAAAAGGAATTGAGGAAAAATGAAATTTTGACATATGAAAGAAGACACAAGGATTTAGCTCCTTTGCTACAACCTTCCACTCCACTTCATCTAGAGATAGAATTTCATCTTCCATCTATAGAGAATGTGGTCACACCACCTCTACCTTCAATCCATGAATTGCTTCCAAAACAAACTTCAACAGAAGAGGAGATTCAGTTAAACATAGACATGCCAACCATGATTGGAAAGATAAATATGATGGTCCCTGTGACAAAGATGTGAAATATTCCCTCTGTGAGGTTATAATTTTTGAAACTATCAGAAGTACCAACTGAGAAGGATGATCCTCCCATAGTTTTAAATACTATGTATCTTGACTAGAAAAGGGATAATAACCCTCCCTTCTATCTCTCTTTGGGGGTAAACGGTCTCCTCCTTAGCAATTGTTTGTTGGATTATGGGGCCTCAACAAATGTGATGTCCTAGAAGGTGATGGAACAAATCGTCTTGAATACAACCTGACCATATGGGAATGTTTGTGGCATTGATTCCAAGAAAGTCAAGGTTTACGGGCTTGTGGAAGACATTGAACTTTATTTGTTGGATTTTCCTCATATCAGCCTCATTATGAACATAGTGGTGATTGAAATTCCATATTCTTGTGGAATTCTTATTTCAATAAGTTGTTCTATTTCTCTTGGGGTTTTCCTTAGTATGGATCTCACCCATGCACATATTCCCATGGGGGATGGTATTTTTGAGATTTAATATAGTTGGGAGTGTTGAAAATCACAACAATACTGAGAGGGAGGGTGAATCAGTATTGTATTAAATTTTTGTATTTTCTTTTTCTTCCAACCATTTAAGTTATAAGTAGTGCACACTTAATGACAAGAACAAGAATAAATCAAACCAACGTGTAGAAATCAAAACAACAGAGAAATTAAACTAGCACACTTACTGACAATAACTAATGAAAAGAATCAAAATCAACATAGTAGACCAGGATTTTACGTGGAAACCAATAAAGGGATAAAACCACAAATATTTTATTCTTCTTCAATAATTCAGGCACCAATCCATTACAATGAGAACACCAATTCTTTGATTGAGCACCAACTCATTGTTTTACCAACACCTACTGGAAGGAAGCTTCCACTGCCCATATTTATTAGCTCCAACTGAAAGGAGGCTCCAAACCCCTAGTTTTACCATCACCAACTGGAAGGAAGCACCAACTTCCTATATTGAGCACCAACTCAAGGACTACGCATGCACCAACCTATTGAGGACACCAATCCTCAGTGAGATAAAACTCACCCTAGCACCACCCTTACACCCTAGTTTTGAAAATAAACCTTATAATGCAGGCTTGTGGATTTACATTTATGTTTTTGTGAACAATTGCAATATTTTTCTTCCTTACACTTTCGTGCACTACAAAATTAGAGAGTATCCATACTTATATCATTTTTCCCAAGTCCACCTTCTTGTATGTGGATGCAAAACAGTTACATTGTGGACAAATTTTGACCACATCAAAATTTTGTCAATTACAACTGTGTCTAAATAAGGTATGATGGTTATATTGTGGACAACCTTTGACCAAATCAATGCTCAATTCAACCTTCATGTATGTGGACACAAAACAACTGCATTGTGGATAAATTTTGACCACATAAAAATTATGTCAGTTAAAACTGTGTCTAAAATAAGGTATGATGGTTATATTATGGACAATCTTTGACTAAATCAAATGGACCAATTCAAATGGATAAATTTCCTTCATATTCCATTCCTCACAGTCCATATCGCACAGATCATACCACACAATTCATATTGCTTAGTCTATATTTCTCACTGTCTCACTATTGCAATCCATTCCGCATAGTCCATACCACACAAAACATACTGTGCAATTCATACTAATCAATATTTACTACTCAATTCCATACTTCTCATTGTCTCACTATTGCATAGTCGCATTGTCACAATGTCACACACCATTGCACTGTCCAATGTCACATTGTCGCATTATCGCACTATCTCACTGTCACACTATTGTATTGTCACACCGTCACTCTGTTGAATGTCACACTGTTGCACTATGTTTCACTATCACATTATCCACTGTCAAATTGTTTCACTGATGTGTACTTGAAACCAACTTTTTACCTTCTTTCTGCGACATCCACCACTTTTCTTATTGCAACACATTTCTTACTGTGTACACACATTACCACACACATGTCATCTACGTATTCACATGATACTACACACACATCAACTGCATTGTTTCTACAGACTCCACTGAGTTTGACATCAATGAAAACTATGCACAACAAATGCCCCCTTTGTCATTGATGCAAACTATACCATTGAGTTGCTCCCCCTACTAGTGTGTTCCTTTGACATTTTCTCCCCCTTTTTGTATGCTCCTCTTTGTCACAGTTCATCGCAAATCTATTTTTCTCCCCCTTTGACATCAATGGAAAAATGAACTTCCATACTGTCTGCGCACATACTGAGAGTGTATCCCCCTGAGGCTGGGTAGCCTCAAACCTGTAGTGAAGGTTTATAAATTTGAATGTAGAATGGGAAGGACTCCCAACTTCTCTCTGAGGTACTCAAAAGAGCCCCTAGGTAATGGCTTGGTAAATATATCTACAATATTCTCTTTGGAAGAAACATATTCTAATTTAACCACCCGATATTGAACCTGTTCTCTAAAAAAGTGATACTTAAAGGGGATATGCTTAGTTTTAGAGTGTTGAACCTAATTTTTGGAGATATTTATACACTTGTGTTATCTCACATTATAGAAACATGTTGATCATAGGGAACTTGAATATCCTTAATATTGGTATTTATCCATAACACTTGTGTACAACAGGATTCTACAGGTATATACTCTACTTCAATTGTGGAGAGAGAAACAAAAGTTTGCTTCTTACTGAGACAAGATACTAAACAACTGCCAAGGAAAAATGCACCTCCTTTGGTGATTTTTCTAACATCAATACTACCTTCCCAATATGCATCTGTATAAGCTCTGAGAACAAGGTCTATATTTTTTGGATACCACAATCCATAATCACTAGTGCCTTGCAAATACCTAAATATTCTTTTGACTACAAGATCATGAGTATCCTTGATATTTGACTGAAACCTGCCTACCAAACCAACAACTTGCATGATATCATGTATTGAAGTTGTGAGATAAAGTAGATTACCTATCATAGATCTGTACATGGTTTGATATATCTCTTAAGCATCATCATCCTTGTTGAGTTTGCAACTGGTAATCATAGGAGTTCTTACTGGTGCACAATTTTCCATTCCAAAATTCTTCAAAATTTCCTTGAGATATTTACTTTGGGAAATAAAAATTCCTTTTTCATATTGATGAATTTGTAAACCAAGGAATAAAGAGAGTTCTTGTAACATGGAAATATCAAACTCTTGTTGCATTACAGTTGCAAACGTCTTACTCATTGATTCAATATTACTACCAAAAATAATGTCATCAACATATACCACAATAATTAACAGATCATTACCTTCAAGCTTGATGTATAAGTTACTATCAACGGCTCCATTTTTGAATCCTTCCTGGTGAAAATACCCATCTAATTTGTAATACCAAGCTCTGAGAGCCTATTTTATCCCATACAAAGATTTTTTTAATATGTATACATAATCCTTTTTGTCAATTAGAAAAAATCCTTATGGTATCTCCACATACACTTCTTCCTCAAGGTCACCATTTAAAAATGTTGATTGACATCCATATGATAAACTTTGAATTTTTTGTAGCATGCAAGATATAAAAACATCTTGATGGCTTCACTTCTTGCAACAAGGGAAAAAGTTTCTTCAAAGTCCACTCCTTCAACTTGAGCATACCCTTTGCATACCAATCTGGCCTTATTTCTAACTATTTGTTCATCTTTATTCAACTTGTTTCTGTATACCCATTTAGCTCCAATTACATTCTTGTATTTTGGTCTTGGAACAAGATCCCATGTCTATTTTTTCTCTATTTGATATAGTTCTTCATTCATGGCTTTGATCCAATGGTCATCCTGAATTTCTTGCAAAACATTTTGGGGTTCAACCATGGACAATAGTGCAAAGTTTGCAAAGGTATATGTATCTATAATTTTTCTTCTAGTTTGTACACATGTCTCCTTATTTCCAAGAATTTGACTTTCTAGATGATTTTTTTTAACATACCTTGATGTAGTCTTTGGTTGAGATGTTTCCATTATTTCCCATTCTTTTGAATCCTTTGCTTCCTTATTCCCATTTATGTTGTCATTTTGTGGTTCATTATTCACTGGTTCTTCATCCGAGTCAACATGATATTGGAGTCTTGCTAGTGTAAATGCTCCTTCGTTTACCTTTACATCTATACTCTAAACTATCTTGTGGAGACTTTTGTTGTATCATTTGTATCCTTTACTTCTAGAGGAGTATCCCAAAATGATACCTTCATTTTCTCTAGAATTAAACTTTCCTAATTTATCTTCATTTATTTTAATGTAGCATTTGCTTGAAAATATTTTGAAGTGCTTTATTGATGTTGGTCTACCATGCCACAACTCATAGGGTGCTTTTTCATTGTTTACTCTTATGTGTGCTTTGTTGAGGATGGTGACAAGAGTTTGGACAACTTCTCCCCAAAAGGTTCTGGGTACCTCTGATTCATCAATCATGGCTCTAGCCATTTCTTGAATTGTTATGTTCATCCTTTCAACTACTCCATTTTGTTGAGGGGTTCTGGTAATAGACAATTGTCTCTTTATCCCATGTTTTTCATAGAAACTATTGAATTCATCAAATGTGAATTCTCCTCCTCTATCTGACCTTAGGAATTTGATTTTTATGTCAAATTCATTTTCTACATGATCCTTGAAGATTTTAAATTTTTCAAAAGCCTCAAATTTATGCCTCAACAATATCACCCAAGCCATTATGGTATAATCATCAATTAAAAAAATGAAATATCTTTCACCTCTATGGAATTGTTTACTAGTAGGGCCACAAAGATTTATGTGAATCATATCAAGAGGTCAATTGGTGGAGTGTTGTCTTTCCTTGAATTGAAGTCTTGACTATTTTCTAAAATGACATGAATTGCATATAATATTCTCAAGTTTGGAGATTTTAGGCATATCTCTTACAACATATTTCCTTTCGAGCTTAACAAGATGATAAAAAATGAGATGACCTAGTCTTTTGTGCCAAATCCAACTTTCATCAGTTTTACCAATGCAACATTTTTCTTTTCCTTCTTCTAAAACATACACATTCCCTGAAGTTTTGACTGCCTTTACCACAGTCTTCCCTGGATTTTCATCCATTACCTTACAACCTCTTGAATGAAAAAGAACATTGTTTTATTGGTCATACATTTGACTTACACTCAATAAGTTATGTTTGAGACCATCAACATGCAACACATTACTTTCTTTGGTATTTCCCTTTTTATCTTCATCTAAAAAAATTGTTCGTTTTCCTCTAATTCTAGTTGGAGCATTGTTTCCAAAAGTGACATCACCACCTTTTTCTTCAGTTAAGAATTCAAACTTTATTTTATCTCTTTTCATGTTCTTGGAGCAACCACTATCAATGTACCATTTATTTTATTGATTGTTGGCATATAGAGCTAGTCCACAATTTTCTTCAGTTTTATTTTTTTTCCTCTAAAACTTGGTAAAGTCTTATTTTTTGTCTTTCTTAAATATAGGAAATAACTTGCTTTTGCATTCACTTGCTTTGTGTCCAAAATTATTGCATATGTGGCACTCAATGTCATTCAGTAAAGGAGAGAGAATTTTGAAACATATCCTTTTAAGATTTGTTTAATCTTGTTCTTACATTTATGTTGTATCTAAAAAGTCTACAACTTACAACCTTATGTCCAAAATTTCCACAAGAGAAACAATATCCATAAAATAAATTTGGATACCTTGGAATAAAAAACTTACTTGTGGGAATTGATGTTTTTCTGCAAACTTGATAATATTAAGACTCCTTTTTCTTTCTTGCTTCATAAAAGGGTCGATTCATTTTGAACTGCCTCTTCTTTTCATGTTTTTCATTGTTTGGATGATTGTTGTTTCCCGTGAGAGAATTTGCATAACTTGTAGCCTTTCCATTGGTTGACTTGTTGGTGATTTATTCAGCTTTGACAATTTTCAAAATTTATTTCTATCCTAGTCCTGTCTTGTCAGCTGGTGCCCTTTGATTGCTCAAGATGGTATCTAGAGTTTCATATCCATTTATGAATTTTATTTGAATCTTGGATTTCTCTAAATCTTTTCTTAAGACAACTATTTCAGCTTCTAGAGTTTTATAGATATTCTCCTTTTCTTTTATATGATTTATCAATACTTATTCTTTTCTTTTGTCTTCTTCTAGTTGGATTTTTAAGATGATTATTTCTTCACTAACCTCATTGTATTTTTCTTTGTAGACCTATAACTATTATTTTCTTAGTCTATTATTTTTCTCAAGACATGAAATTTCCTCTAGAGCACTAATGATTTCTCCTTCCATGTCTACTACACCTTCACACTCTTATGTGTATATTTGATCAGATATGTGTTGCTCCAAAGCCATGATAAGTTTTTCATCCTAAATTATATCAAGCTCATCTTCTTCTTATTCAAAAATATTTCTATCCTCCTTTGAATAAAAATTATTCCTTTTAAAAGACTTTTTAAAATCACTAGGTTTATCCTTTCCTTTTCTTTCCTTTTCATTGATGTTGTTTCTTTTGACTGGAAACTTAGAATAAAAATGATCAATTTTACCACAATGAAAACATTTAAATGGTAACATACCTTTGTGTTTCCTAGAGCCTCTCTTCAATTTTCTTACAAAGTTAGCTTCTTCTTCATCTAAGAAGTGTTATGATGAGTCATGGTCATGAGATAATGATGATTTGACTGATGCTTTGAAAACTGCATCCTTTAGATCGGGTTGATCCCTTTTAGTTCTTATATCATAGGAAATTGGTATTCCATGTATCCTATCCATGGAATAGTTTATCTAGTTCATCCATTTCTTCTATAGCAGATACTTTTGAATCTAATCTTGAGGGAAGAGATCTCAAAATTTTCTGAACTACCACAACTTCTTCAATATTTTCACTCAACCCTTTCATAGTTTTTACAGTTTCATCTACTCTGAGAAAGAAACTTACAACATTCCCATCTTCACTCATCCTTAGACTTTCAAATTTCATTATAAGAGATTGAAGTTTGGCCAATTTTACTTTCTCGTCACCTTCATAATTTTTTACCAGTTTTCCCCATATTTCCTTTGTGGATTACCATTGCATCACTTTAACAAACTCTTTTTTGCAAGTCCACATTGGATGGAATTCATATTTCTAACATTGATGTAGTAATTTTTCTTACAATATTCATCATTTGGAAAAGTTGTTGGGATTTTATAACCATCTACCACGATCTTCCATATTTCCATACCAAGAGACATCAAGTAGGTATTCATTCTAATTTTCCAAAAAGAAAAAATGGTTCCATTGAATATAGGAGGTCTGGTTGAAGAAAGAAAAATATCATGATTTGTCATATTATGTATGTGATCTTCCTTCCAACTTTTAGACTGTTACTAAAGGAACCCGGATCTAACACCATTTTTTGAAACTCACATCAATACTGAGAGAGGAGGGGGTGAATCAATATTGTATTAAATTTATGTATTTTATTTTTCTTCCAACCGTTTAAGTTATTAGTAGTGTGCACTTAATGGCAAGAACAAGAAAAACTCAAAACAGCTCGCAGGGGTGTAGACTAATTGGAAAGTGCCATGTAAATGGAAGGAAATGTGTAAATGAGGTGTCAAGTTCAATTCTCACCCAGATTTACTTGTGCTCGATTCTTGCGAGCTACGTGGATCACCTGGGGTTATAGTGGTAGTGGACGGGTATTGAACCTGTGTCATGTGAGTACGAGAACTGTGAGTTGTCGATTCCCCCAGTATAAAAGAAAAACAACCCACAAAAATTAAACCAACACACTTACTGACAAGCAAAAATGAAAAGAATCACAATGAACATAGTACACCAGAATTTTACGTGGAAACCAATAAAGGGAGAAAACCACAAATCTTTTCTTCTTATTCAATAATGCAGACACCAACCCATTAAAATGAGAACACCAATTCTCTGCTTGAGCACCAACTCACTTTTTTACCAACACCTACTGGAAGGAATCTTCCACTCCCCATATTTATCAGCTCCAACTGAAAGGAGGCTCCAACCCCCTAGTTTTACCAGCACCAACTTCCTAGAATGAGCACCAACTCAGTGATTGTGAAAGAACTAACATGTTAAGGATTCCAATCCTCAGTGAGCTACACCTCACCCTAGCACCACCTTTCCACCCTAGTTTAAAAAATAAACCTTTTAATGCAGACGTTCATATTTATATTTATGTTTCTGTGAACAGTTGCAGTCTTTTTATTCCTTACACTTCCACACATAGCACAATCAAAGCATATCCATACTTATAACATTTTTCCCGAATCCACCTTCCTATATGTGGACGCAAAATGGTTACATTGTGGACAAGTTTTGACCACATCAAAATTTTGTCAATTACAACTGTGTCTAAATAAGGTATGATGGTTATATTGTGGACAAACTTTGACTAAATCAATTCCCAAGTCCACCTTCATGTATGTGGATGAAAAATGGTTACATTATGGACAAATTTTGACCACATAAAACTTCTACCAGTTACAACTATGTCTAAAATAAGGTATGACAGTTATGTTATGGACAACCTTTAACTAAATCAAATGGACCAGGGCAAACGGAAAAAAAATTGTCATAGTCCATTTCACGCAGTCCATACCACATAGATTATAATGTGAAGTGCATATTGCTCACTGTCGCACTGTTGAAATCCATCCACGTAGTCCATACTGCATAGAACATACCACACAGTTCATACAGCTTAATATTTACTACTCAATTCCATACTACTTAGTTTCATACTGCTCACTATTGCACGATTGCACTGTCACATCGCCGCACACCATTGCACTGTATATTGTCACACTATCACACTGTCACATTGTCACTCTGTCAACTTTCACACTATCACACTCTATAGCACTGTCACATTATCCATTGTCATATTGTTGCATTGATGTGTACTTGTAACCAACTTCTAACCTTATTTTTGTGACGTCCAACACTTTTCTTGTTGTGTACACACAATACCATGCACATTTCATCTATGTATTCACATGATACTGCACACAAGTCAACTACGATGTTTTTGTAAACTCCACTAAGTTTGACATTAATGACAACTATGCGAAATAGGGAGAGAGTTGAGAAGTATGTGATGGATCCCAACAATCCTAATTACACTAGTGAGTGTGACTTTGATGTACCTCACCAGATCATCGAGTATGATCCATTGGACCTAAATTTGTGCAGGAATATTGCATAGATATGCTACTCCCAAGGATGGATGAATACAAGGAGAAGCTCGTGAATTTCTAAGGGAAAGAACCAGGGTCTATTAAGATATTAAAGAAAGAATATCAAGAACGTGAGAAGGATATTAAATATGTAGTCAATGTAGAACCTCCTTCCTATCCTTACATCAAGGATATACCTTACATCAACTAAAATGAAGTAAGTCTTGCATTCATGTGGGATAAGAGGAAGGGAAAGCCTAAATATGATCAAAAGGATTATGGTTCTATTGAGGGGTCCTACATCCCTTTAACTCAACAGCAGGAACCAAAACCACCACCGAGGCCCAATTAGACTCTCCAGCATTTAATAGTGGAATGGTTCTCCGGATCTTGCGATCCATCCCAAATAGTCGATGGGCTTTATGTTTTCTTGTGAAGGTTTTTCTCCTTCGGTCTGGAAGTTCCCTTTTTCGTATTTTTTCTTAGGTGGGACTGATATAAGGTAAAGTCCGTGTAAACCAACCAAGTGACAAAGTGGGAACAAACTTAACTAATGGATTATAGGTTGAGCTTGGGATAACCCTTTACTCTAGCATGAAGATAGTGATCGTCTACCACAGGCCTAGTATTAATACGTTAACCATGGGGGTATTCCAATTACTGACTGAGATACGATTTATCAGAAGAAAACATGCATGTGATAAATGATGAAAGTAAAAAAATTCACTTAACTCTAATCATCAATCACATAATAACACAACGATTTGTCTTCATCATTAAAGAAAGAACTGTAAAACATTGCATCGGATAACTTATCAATAGATTTAGTAGCTTTTACTCATTAAAGCATCCATTCATGAGACGAAATAAGAAATAATTCTTCTCCACATCCAATCATACACGCATTTGATGAAAACACAAACTTGTCTCTAGTCCCAAAAAAGACTTCTCAATTAAAGGCAGCTCCAAAATAGTTCTTAACAAAACCAAAAATGATAGTCTTTGCAGCAACCATTGACCTTTGCTAATATTTTGATCCTCTTATTTATAACATACTATTAACTAAAAATAACTACTAAAGTGCAACTGAGTAAAACAAAACTTGCCACATGGCACTCTCTTCTATCAGTTTTTCTAAGAGTCATCTCAAGGTATCACTTAAGTGGGTGACTCTTCTCGTACTCCGAACACTTGATGAACAGATCCTCGCAGGTGTTGGCATATGGGAATCTATGTTGTTCCATTGGGGCTGAGTGAATCTCTCTTATATCTACCGCTTATGCCTGATACTTGACTATAGTGGCACTTAATTGTTGCAACATAGCCCGAGATTTGATCAGGTGCTCCATAAACTGTCACAACTGACTCGGCATCATGTCTGTCACCATTGCTATTTCCTCAGCCCATGATGAGTCTTTCTCAACGTGTGATTTGACTATGTTGCGCAAGTTGACAAAGTCATCAGGTGTACAAAACTCAGGGAGTATGATATCTTTCATCATCTAGTTGATTTTTATCCATCTTTTCTCGCACTTGGCCCATTTCTCCTGGATTTATCGATGAGGTTCTTGAGACATTTTAACCCAATACTCGATCGATTTCCTTATGTATTCGATGCTACTTTCCCTTAGTACCCGGATGTCATGTTCTTCGCCGTCTTGACCCTTTTGCACCATGCTGATATAGTCGATTCTTTCCATGGCTTGTTGTACTTTCTCGTACCACCTCTCCATATCTTTGCATGTGGCAAGCGCCATGAGGGTGTCTTCCTACAAATCGGCTATCCTTGTAGTGAATAGCTATCGTTCATCTATAAACTTGTTGTAGACCTCCTTGAATTCACTCCTTAGGTACACTGTGGCTTGTGTGGTGTCCTGGTAATATTTTTCCAAGTGGTGCAAATGTTCCAATTCCTTTAAAGAAGAAACCAACTCCTCTTCATCCCTTTACCCCTATCCAGGGTGGCATCTGTGATTTCCATCCCTACACCGATAAGTTCAGACGTCTCAGCATGCTCTATGTTGATCAGATTTTCCTCTTTAGTGATGAGGATGGAGCGATCTAAAGTGATTCTCCTCTTCTTGGTGGTTCTCTGGAAGATAGCTTTCCTTTTCCGATCATAGGCAATAGCATGTATGTCGGCTACTTCATCCATGGGTTTGGGGATTTTCTGATCTCCCCAGGTGAGTGTATTCCCCATATTCCTGATGGTATATACTTGTTCAAGACTAGGTTCTTGAACTTCCTCCCTGTGTTTTGAAGGCCTGACTTTTGTTTGTCTCTCATCAGGGAGTTGAGTATCGATTGAAATTGAGGCATCGGGGGTAGACTCAGTACTTACTTGATCTTTGACAGTTGGGACATTGATTTCCTGATGTGGAGCTTCTTCCTTTGGTTCATCTGAACCTGGCTCATCCTTCGGACTGTCCTCTTGGGTCTCTGGTGCATTGGGCAGCTTAGTGTCTAAGAGACTCTCAACTTATTGTTCATTCTGTGGAACCCCCTAAACTTGAGCATCAGGAACTGGGGAAGATGTCTTCTCTGGCTCATTTTCCTCTTCGATATGTACAGTGGTCACAAGAGATACCTCCGGGCTGTCATCATCATCATAGATTTTTATCAGTTCGCTTAAGGTATTTGGTACACTTTCTCTCCCTAATGTTCCAACTATATCTGGATGAGTCAAAACACCTGTCGATGATCTGGCCGGTGGCATTGCAAATTCAGGGTCATCTAACCCAGTAATTTCATCAATATCTATGAATTCAGAGTTGCTTGGGCCCGCTTGGCTTTCATATGAGTTGTCGGTAGGGATACTTTTCATACCTATGAGTTTTGGGTCATCTTGTAGCTGATCAATTATCCTTTGCACCTATTCTATCATGAGTAACCCCCTCTCCCACATGCCCATAGCCATGGGGAAACCTATGTCTTGCACTGGGGCCACTAATGGGGCTACTGCTGCTTTTGCTGATTCGGATGTTATCATTTCTTATCTAGCCCTAAGGGCCCCCTGATTTGATTGTTCTAGGATCGTCGCATGTTCATCCAGAATCATGGATTTGAACCTGGTCATTTTGGGATCGGCCATCCTTGCCACCACTTCATCCCAGTCTTGGGAATTTTCTATGAAGACTTCATCTTCAAACTTGTCGTGGGTGTATGGCCAGCAAGATGACACTTTTGAGGCATGCTTCAAGACTGGACTCTTTGGGTCATGTTTTCATAATCGACCAGTCTGGAATCTAAAATCCAATTGGCTCAGTCCTTCTTTCTTGGCCTGAGCGGTGTCCTTCACCATGTAGAAGCCTACATGGAAGCCATAAGGTATGAATGCCCTTTTATGATCTTTGACCAAAGTGGCGTTGTAGCCTTGCAGGATGGTCTGGTAGCATATCTTCCCAACTACAAGTCGGTCAGGGACATGCACAGGTAAAATATGTGGTTCTCTGGTGGCCCCAAAAACCCTGATGTAGGTATCGCACTCATCCAGATACAAGTGGCCAACCTTTGATATCATAATTTTGGTCGTAGCTGACAGTCCTGGGCATTCTTTCTTGAAAAGAATAAAATAAATGTGTGCAATGAATTCATCATAGATGAGGGAGTAGGATTTTTTGTACATGTTCTCCCATAAAATTCTAAAATATACATGGACCGGGATTTCTACGACGTGCTAGCTCAGACTCGTGTCAGCGAAGATGTGTCTAGCACACATAACATCTAGTAAATACGAAGCCATGTAGAAGTTTGGAGTCTCTCCTTATTTTGGTGCATGGGCTTGTTGTATGAAGATGCTCAACTGCTTTGAAATGATGGCTCCCCAGTTGAAACCGCTCCCAAAAGTGGCCACTGTGTAAGCTAGAGGCATCCATGCCTCTGAAAATTTGGAGCAATCTTTCTCCCCATACAATAGACAGATGAGAGCCATCAAGTAGATGTAGGGCTCCCTTAAGTTGGTCATCTGGTACCAACCGGAGGTCCATTTGGTGTATTTTTTGTCTTCTCTCCACCATGAGACCATCACCCAACTGGTGTCATAACGCTCGTAGAATTTTACGACGAAATCAGTATTCAGTCGCTCCTCTAGGTCTCTAAGATTGTAATACTTCTAGACCTCCACCGAAAGGAAAACTCTAACACACTCGCCATTGTTTTCATTAATCAAACATTTTTATGTATCTGTGTGGTCAATGAGCCACTTCAGGAGTTCTATGTAGGGGAACACTGGAGTTCTTCTTGCTACCATGTGCAGGTATGATCTTCGGATATTCGAAAAAACTTTACCATTGAGCACTCTCACATCTAGGTCACTGTGCAGGACGTATTCTGGGAATTCTTCTTGGTTGATCTTCTTGAAGATTCCCCCCCAATGTGGGAGTATCGCTTTGGTCCCGATGCTTGCCTCTGTGTCTCCAAAGGTTGGAGGTTGAGTGAAAACCTTCTTCGTGGATGTTTTAATGAATGGTTCCAATCTTGGAGAAAATTCTAATTGTTTTGAGGCCCCCGGAGAAGAGCCTTCTCCTACCTCTGGTTCTTTCATCTTGGGCACCCTCAGCAATCGCCTGGTGGTTGGCTTACTTGGAGGCATTTTTCCTATAATCAAAATAAAATCTTTTAGAGATGATGTACAGAGAAACATAGGATAAGATATATATATAAAGTGTAAGAATGAAAAAATCCACAGACTGGTACATACCTGTAAAGCTTGCTAAACCTTCTTATTTGTTACTCACGAAAACTCTGCAGCCTTCAAATCGCTTGTTTCGCTTCTTTGGATGCTCTGAGACTCCTTTGTGCATAGAATGGTTTCGTATACAATGGCTCAAGAGAATTTAAACCTAGTAAGAACTTACCTTGTCGTATCAACCATTTAATTCGAGTGATGAGTGGAATTCAAACAAATATGTCACTGAATCTCTGCAACTTAAATTCATCGTGGGTTGACGGTGGAGACGTGGAGGGTAATGTGTTCTATTGGTAATTTCAAATGGTTTTTTTAATTCACACACGAAGTAGCAACTAATGCGATATTTGGAATTAATTAGTCCTTAAAATGCTCTTAATCTAAACGTATCTAGCGCTAAAATGTCCCATCATGTTGCTTTCTTAATGGGTGGATCGGGGATCGGAAATGGGTTATGGACATTTTTGTTGATATCCTTCTGCGAAAAACCTTTGACATCGATCAATTTCATCGTACGGTGCTTGTTAAATTTTTAATTAAAATAAAGTACCTATGCAAGTGTTTCTCATCCCTAGGTGCCTAAGGGGTGAGAAAGTGCCTAATGTGGGCCCTAGTCATTTAATTTGTGAGATGCAAATTAAAAGGTGACTTTATGAATTTAGTGAGGGTGAGTGAAGAGACACCAAATCTCAGCCACTCATCTAATCCAATATCAACCGTTGGATTAAGAGATTCCTCACCTACCTCATGAGGTCGATTAGGGTTGAGGGGCACACCCATATTTGGGTTGTTCATTCAACTTTATTGAGATAGAAAAAGGAGAAGAGAGAGGTCGAGCTTTGAGAAGAGAGACAATATTTGCAGGAGAGGCATGCATCCCAAGGCAACAAGAAGGCACAGATTACGAGGCAGCAGACAACAATAAATATCAGTTCGTACAGTACAGATGTGAGGGGTCGTACAACATTTATTGTGCACAGTTTTTGAGGAGAAAAACAACACAAATTTTTGGAAATATTAGCATGCATTCCAAGGTTGTCGTACAGTGTTTTTCAGGCACAAAAATCGAGGAAGGTGTTGGGCACAATTTT
Organism: Picea sitchensis; assembly: GCA_010110895.2. Lineage (NCBI taxonomy): Eukaryota > Viridiplantae > Streptophyta > Pinopsida > Pinales > Pinaceae > Picea > Picea sitchensis. Next base: position 134,977 of record SNQJ01S0006512.1, on the reverse strand, counting down.
CTGGGAAAATAAAATCCATATAGTCCATACGGACTTGCACAGAATTCAAGCAAACGTACTGTCATAAATTATGGGTGCAGTTTTCAAGGTGTTGGGCACAGTTTTCAAGGAATTTTCACTGCTGGGTTTTTTGTACATTTGCAGTAGATATTTGGCATGCAAAACGAGGACAGTCCATACAACATTTAATGTTGTGACAGTCGTACAGTGGTACAAATTTCTGGTTTAGAAATCGAGGAGCAAGCTACAGGATTGTCCAGATAAGTTTGTAAAATTTCTGAAGATGAATATGCTATAAAAGAATTTCTTAGAAGCCCATAAATAATAAAAAGCCTTCTCTCGCTGGTTTTCCCCTTGTGGGTTTTTCCCGAGTCGATATTAGACCGAAAATATCTGTGTCTATAATTTTGTGAGTTTTATATGTTGTTGATATTTTATTTATGCGTTATAAACGATGTTCAAAATCCTCATGTTTCAGTTCTGAAATTAATTTCCTGCTAAGTTTTATTTGCTGATATAAAATTGGGTTTGGGCATTAAACATTGGCTGAAAAATCAGCGAGACTGAAACTGGGTTGGGGTCTGAAAATTTTACATGGTATTAGAGCTGAGTTGAAAGGAAGCAAAAAGTTCAGCAGTCGGAAATTTGGGACAACAGTCACTTCATAGGGCAGAATTTTGAATTTATTATTTTCAGCAGTATGGGGTCAATGGCTACAGGTTTGAGAGTTGAGGACAGACTTGATGGGGCAGAAATTTTTGGTGCATGGAAGAAGAGGATGATCTTGTTGTTGCAAGAAAACGAGTTGTGGGACATTGTGGAAAATACCACAACTCATCCTGTGGTGGTACCTACTGATGCTACTCTTCTTGCAGCTTACACCAAGAAGAGTATCAAGGCTAAGAGGATTATTCTTGATGCCATCGAGGACCATTTGATTCCTCACTTGACGGGGAAGGCAAATTCCTATGAGATGTGGGAGTCTTTGACTAAATTTTACCAGAGTAC
>SNQJ01S0006512.1:120483-131245 GCA_010110895.2 Picea sitchensis | reverse complement strand
CTTCTTTATATGATAAGTATTATTTACATTCTCTACATTATCATACATTTGAGCACCAACTCATTGTGAGGATACAACCTCTGTTTTGCAAGCTACAACTTGCTGAGAGAAAAAACTCTCTATTTTTATATAGCACCCACTAGAAGGAAGCACCAACTCCCTGGTTTCTCTAGAACCAACTAGAAGGAAGCACCAACTCCGTTTGTTCAAGCCCCCACTTGAACCTCTAAGGACACCAGTCCTCCCTAGCACCTCCCAACCTCCCTGGATTATGAATATGAAATAATTAATTCTATTACAGTGATATAGTATTTAATAATAGCTTACTAGTCTCATCATTGTTTTGCAAGATTTTTCTACTCAGACTTCCTCGTTGTCTTCTAGCATGCATCCGCTGCCCATTTTGTTCTTCTATTTTTATGCTATGTGCCCCATGTCCATTCGCTGCACAGTTCTTCTTCTGTTCTTTTCAGTTGTTGCACTCTGATCCTTCTTCATGCATGAATCACCTTCAACAACATCCACAGCAATCCCAACAACAACAACAAGCTAACTCTCATCTCTGTACTGTGTATTTATAGCTTTTGTGCACCTTGTGCATGCAATACGTGCAATTCCTCTGCATACTCACATCACACCAATATCCTCCACAACTCGAGTTCTCTGTCTGATCATCATCGTGACTCTTTAGCTTCTCTAGACATTTTTCCACTCGTTCAGCATCACTGTATGTTATGCAGAGATTCCTCAGCCTCTCTGGCAGTTGAGACTCTTCGTCTTCTCTGTGACAGTCGAGCTCACCTTCTCTGTTCCATTTACAAGCTTCAATGCTTATCCAGCTCTCAATCGCCTCCATGAGTATCTTCATCCCTCTTGAAGATTCCCAAAGACTCTTCATCTCCTCTGTCAATCACCCCGAAGTGTCTTCGAGTCCTCTGGTAGAAACCATCAGTGGTTTCTAGCAGTTACACTATGACGTGAAATAGTATCCCTTCGATTATGCTCAGATTCGCCTGCATCATTGGATTTACTCTGATGGGTTCTTGTGTTATTTACCTGTTTCTCACTTTCGCAATTCAGAGATTCTACGATGAAACATCTTGAGTCTCCATGTCACGAGTTCCGAAACTCTGAAACAGAGTTTTTCTGCGCTGGTTCCTTCCTTTATATGACCACGGCTATGACCAAGCGCTTATGCATAAGGCACTTTCGCAATTTTGCATCTCGTGAATTTGGAGATGAGGCATCTCGACTCTCCAAGTCACGATCCCCGAAACCCCGAAATGGAGCTTATCAGAACTGACTCCTTCCCTTCTCGTGACCACCGGCAGTGACCATAGGTTGTCCCAAAAAGGCGCTTCACGAGTTTATAAACTTCATCTGATCGACGATTGAAATCTCCATAGATTCGACGGTCCAGATATTATCGCGATCTCGCATCTCATGAGTTCACACACCATGCTCCATTGACTCCAAGTCAGTGACTTGACCTATGATTTGATGGTCCAGATCTGATCTTAATTCAATGGCTCAGATCATATCGCGATTTCAGCCTTCATATTTCTTTCCTCTCCAAGTCGCGAGTCCCAAAACTCTGAAATGGAGTCTCGGATCAACGGTCCAGATCACACCTTGATCTGACGACTGCGATTAAATCGCGATTTCGCATATCACGAGTTTGATAGTTATGTTTCTTACCTCTCCATGTCGCGAGTCGCGAAACTCCGAGATGAAGCTAGATCAACTGTCCAGAACAAAACTTTGATCTGACGACTACGATTAAATCACGATTTCATATCTCACGAGTTTGATAGTTATGTTTCTTGCATCTCCATGTCGCAAGTCATGAAACTCCGAGATGAAGCTGGATCAATGGTCCAAAACAAAACTTTGATCTAATGGCTACAATTAAATCACGATTTCACATATCGTGATTTTGATAGTTATGTTTCTTGCCTCTTCATGTCGCGAGTCGCGAAACTCCAAAATGGAGTCTCGGATCAACAGTCCCGATCAACACTTGATCTGACAGTCATTAGGAATTGTAAATGGGATCCAGCGATCAGAAATGTTGCTTCTCCTCCCGAGCTTACTTTGTTCCGCTTACTCTGATCTTGCCATCACTTCTAAGCTTAATCGAATCTTCTCTGCAGCGTCTTCTCATAATGCCCACTTTCATTGTTGTACTTGCCATCAATGACAAGCATTCGCTGTCTATTAAATATTTTCCAACAAGGGATGAGCTTGGAGTTGTGGGGGAATCCATAGTTGACAGTGAGCTTGTGAGAACAACATTGAATGGAGTTTCCAAACAATGGGTTGTTTTTGTGGAGGGAATTGTTGCTAGGGAGAATCTTCCCAACTGGGAACGTCTTTAGGATGAATTTGTTTAGGAGGAGACATGGAGAGGTTATGTGCATGGAAGTTCATCTACATGTCATGATGAGGATAATGTGGCTCTTTCTACCACTAGAAAGAAGAAGTTCAAAAAGGGTCCAAAGGGAGGAAACAATCCCAAGGGTGAAGGGAAGAAAGACATGAGCAAAGTCAAGTGCTTTTCTTGCCATACGTTTGGGCACTATGCAGGTCAGTGTCCTAACAAGAAAAACAAACAAACAATAGCTTCAACAGTGGTGGAATATTTTTCCACCAAGTTTGACAAGGAGTTTTCCTTGATTGTGTGTCTATCCACGAGGACCACTCATTCACATACTTGGCATATTGACAGTGGTGCCTCTCGCCATATGACAGGGGTTCGTGACCACGTGACAGATCTTACAGAGACTGTAGATGTTGAGGTAGTTCTCGGTAATGACTGGGAGGTCAAGGCAGTTGGTTACGGGACTGTATCATTTCAGAGGGACTCTTTTCCTCCCATGACTTTGAGAGAGGTTCTATATGTTCCATGCTTGAAGAAAAACTTAGTGTCGGTTTCTACTACTGAGGAAAAGGGCTATGAGGTCTTGTTCCATGATGTGCAAGTTATCCTTTTCCCCGGGGGGTCTAGCATCACTTCGGCCAAAGTGATTGGTATGAGACATGAGAAGTTGTACAAGTTTTTATTTCATCCAATGAGAGCATTGATGCATACTACCAACAACAATAGTGACCTATGTGATCTATGGCATAGGAGGATGGCACATTTTCACCATGGGGCTTTGAGAGTTCTGAGGGAGATGGTGAATGGAGTTCCAGATTTCATTTCAGAGCACCGTGAGTTGTGCAAGAGGTGTTCTTTAGGAAATTACACCAAGGCCACTTTTTCGAGAAGTGACAGTAGAGAAGCAGGGATACTTGATCTTATACATTTAGATGTATGTGGCCCGATGTATTCGACATCGTTGACTAGCTCTCTGTACTATGTTGTATTCATTGATGACTTCTCTTGGAAGTCTTGGATTTTCTTCATGAATACCAAAGGATAGGTCTTCAGTCGGTTTCAAGAGTTCAAAGCTCTTGTGGAGAACCAGACTGGGAAGAAAATCAGAGTCCTGATATCGAACAATGGGGGAGAGTATACCTCCAAGGAGTTCATGGACTTTTGTGCAGGAGAGGGAATCAGGAGAGAGTTTATTGTTCCTTACAACCCGCAGCAAAATGGGGTTGTAGAGAGGAAGAATAGGGCCATTGTTGGGGCTGCGAGAGCCATGCTACATGATCAGGGCTTGCCACTATTTCTATGGGTTGAGGCATGCTACACTATAGTTTATCTGTAGAATAGGAGTCCTCACAAGGTTGTGGGGAGCATGACTTTTGAGGAGGATTTCTCTAGGAAGAATCCTAAGGTGGGGCACCTTCATATTTTTGGGTGCATCACATATTCACATGTCCCTTATGAGAAGAGGACAAAGCTAGATCCCATGGAAGAGAGAGGGATCTTTGTTGGGTACAGTGAGACTTCAAAGGCTTTCCGTATATACCTTCCTTCCTTAAGGAAGACTGTCTTGAGGAGGGATGTCATATTTGAGGAGGACAGAGCCTTTATGAAGTCTAGAGGGACAGAGAAGGGTGAGAAGTCTTCACCACAGATTCAGGTGAGTCTGCAGCAAACTACAATGACATAGAGATCGGGGCCAACAGTTTTGGGTATGACAGGTTCACAGGTGACAGCGCCACATGTTTCAGGTTCACAAGCTACTGGTCCACAGGTTTCAGGATTGAGTACTCTAGAGTCTACTTCAGAATCACTGTCTTTAGGATATGGGGTTGAGAAGGGAGATTCCCCTCCATAGGAAACTACTTCAGAGAGGAGGAAGCCCAAGTGGCTTCAGGACACTTTGATGGAGGCACAGGGTTTAGTGGGGAATCCCAGATAGGCAGTGAGGGAGAGTAAACCTCCCGAGATGTTTTGCAGCTACATCATGATGGTGAGCAGTATTCAAGAGTCTGAGCCTTCCACTTTTGAAAAGTCTACTATTAGATAGGTATGGATATATGTCATGATGGAAGAGTACAATTCCATCAGTAAGAACGATGTCTGGGAAGTTGTTCCTTGACCTGAGGAGAAGTCAGTGGTGACTTCCAGGTGGCTCTATAAGCTCAAGCATGTTGCAGATGGTAGCATTGAGAAGTAAAAAGCTTGCTTTGTGGCTCAGGGGTTTTCACAGATTGAGGGAGTCGGCTATGATGATACCTTTGCATCGGTTTCTAGATACACTTCGATCAAGGCAATGATCTCCATTGTAGCAGAGATGGGTTGGAAGATCCACCAGATGGATGTGAAGACCGCATTTCTGAATGGTCTTATTTAGGAGGAGGTGTATATTGAGTAGCCCTTGTGATTTGAGGTGCATGGGAGAGAGTCTCATGTGTGTAGACTGAAGAAGGCATTGTATGGGCTGAAACAAGCTCCCGGAGCTTGGTATTCGAGGATAGATTTCTACTTGCAGCAGTTGGGTTTTGAGAAGAGTGAGGTAGATCCCAACCTATACTTCATTGCGGTTGGAGAGGATCCTCTCATTCTTCTTCTATATGTGGATGATATTTTCATTACATGGGCAAAGAGACTCATCAACAGCTGCAAGGAGAGCCTTGCTTCAGAGTTCAATATGACTGACATTAGACTGGTGCATTACTTTTTGGAATTGGAGGTTTGGCAAAATCCTGGACACATCTTCCTGGGGTAGGGGAAGTATGTGTGTGACATTCTGAGCAGATTTCAGATGGGGGATAGAAATCCCATGATCACTCCCATGATTACCAACTGGAAGAAGCTTCATGCCTCTGAGTCACAGTCGGTGGATTCCACCTTGTATCGTCAGTTGATCGGGTCATTAATGTATTTGGTCAATACCAAGCCAGATATTTGTTTTGTTGTCAACACTCTCAATCAGTTCATGGTGGAGCCTAGAAGAGTGCACTGGGTGGTAGAAAAACATGTGCTCAAGTATATTTGTGGTATGGTAGATTATGGTCTGGACTTTCACAGAGGAGATGGAGTTCATTTGGTTGGCTATATAGATTCGGATTGGGCAGGATGTGTCAGTGACAGGAAGAGTACTTCAGGGTGTTGTTTCATATTGGGATCAGTAGTTGTGTCTTGGTTCAGTCGGAAGAAAAAGTCAGTGGCTTTGAGTTCTGCAGAGGCTGAGTATATGGCAGCTAGTGAGGCCATTTGTGAGGCCCTTTGGCTTCGCAAGTTACTGGTGGGATTGTTCAGTGTGCAGTTGAGGCCTACTGTGATTTACTGTGATAATCAAAGTTGCATTAAACTCTCAGATAATCCAATTTTTCATGACCAGTCTAAGAATATCGAAATACTTTATCACTTCATTCGTGACTATGTTCAAAGAGGAGTTATGGAGCTACAGTACATATCTACAGAGGAGCAGGTTGCAGACATACTCACCAAGGCATTGAGCAGAGGAAAGTTTGTATTTTTTAGGGACAAGCTTGGAGTGGTGAGTAACACTTTCCTCGATAAGAGAGAGTGTTAAATTTTTAATTAAAATAAAGTACCTAGGCAAGTGTTTCTCATCCCTAGGTACCTAAGGGGTGAGAAAGTGCCTAATGTGGGCCCTAGTCATTTAATTTGTGAGATGAAAATTAAAAGGTGACTTTATGACTTTAGTGAGGGTGAGTGAAGAGACACCAAATCCCAGCCACTCATCTAATCCAATCTCAATTGTTGGATTAAGAGACTCCTCACCTACCTCATGAGGTCGATTAGGGTTGAGGGGCTTACCCATCTTTGGGTTGGTCATTCATTTTTGTTGAGAGAGCAAAAGGAGAAGAGAGAGGTAGAGCTTTGAGAAGAGAGAAACCATTTGCAGGAGAGGAATGCATCCCAAGGAAACAAGAAGGCATGGATTATCAGGTAGTAGACATCAATAAATATCAATCCGTACAATACGGATTTGAAGGGCCATACAGAATTTATTGTGCACAGTTTTTGAGGAGAACAACAACATGGAATTTTGGAAATATTGGCATGCATTCCAAGGCTTTCGTATAGTGTTTTTCAGGCACATAAGTCGAGGAAGGTGTTGGGCATGATTTTATGGGCAAAGAAAATATGTACAGTCCGTACAAACTTGCACAGAATTCAAGGGGTCGTACTGTCATAAATTATGGGCATGATTTTCAAGGTGTTGGGAACATTTTTCAAGGCATTTGCACTGTTGGGTTTTTCGTACAGTTGCAGCAAATATTTGGCACACAAAATGAGGACAGTCCGTACAAAATTTAATGATGTGACAATTGTACAGTGGTACAGATTTCTGGTTCAAAAATCGAGGAGTAAGCTACAAGATTGTCTAGATAAGTTTGTAAAATTTTTGAAGATGAATATGCTGTAAAATAATTTCTTAGAAGCCCATAAATAATAAAAATCCCTCTCTCATTGGTTTTCCCCTTCTGGGTTTTTCCAAGGTCGATATTAGAATGAAAATATCTGTGTTTATAATTTTTTGAGTTTTATATGCTGCTAATATTTTATTTTTGCATTATAAACAATGTTCAGAATCCTCATGTTTCAGTTCTAAAATTAATTTTCTGCTACATTTTATTTGTTGATATAAAACTGGGTTTGGGCATTAAACATTGGCTGAAAAATTAGGGAGACTGAAACTAGGTTGGGGTCTGAAAATTTTACAGTGCTGACGGGGAAAAACTGGCTCAGAGGTGTGACTTGGATTTATGGGACCAAGAATGAATCGGGGTAAAACTAGGTCATACGTTTCTCCAATCTGGAAAATACACGTGCATTGAATACCTTGACTCACGCCCCCTTTTGACAAGAGTCTAGTAAATCATTCACTAACACTAGGCATTTTAATTACCCTTATTCATTTGCTACGGTGTTGCTTCACTACCAGAGAGAATCCATAGCCCTAGTGGAGTCACCCTGATGTCACGTACCTTGCTCCACTATCAACGAGTGTCCATAGCCCCGACGAAGATATCTGCATACCCTCTCCTATCGTGCGCTCATTTGATATAGTTGACTTTATTTCGACAGAATGCCTTGAGCGAGTGGGAGAGGAGGACGTCTGTTATTTGCAAAAAATGAGATGGTTAAGGTGAAAATCACTAGCTCTATCTCTAAGGTGAATGTAGTCCTTTCCATATTACCTTATTTCCCTTAATGTTTTACTATACCACTCAGCAGACATTTCCGCATTTCTCCAAAGTTGTTCATCTGCGCAGGTTAGATAGAGAACCACTTGAAACAACTGCAGATTCCTTAGTGTTTCTTCTGTTTGTATGTGATTGATGAGTTAGGAAGAGATTTCGCTATGTTGCATGATTTGAGGTCAACCATTGTCTTGCTAAACACAATATTTCAAAAGCTCAGAAGCACGATCACAAAAGATAAAACAAAAAAGTATAAATGCAAAAATATAAATCGACGCATCAAAAATAAACAATTTTTTTCTTTTTAATGAAAATATCGTTTCAGGGATTGGCCATTCACTGGGAGAGCTTCAGATTCCCCCCTCAGATTTGTAGTCAATATGTGCCTAACCCAATCTTCTCAGCCACTTGGAAAGTTCCAATCCATAGATTATAAAACTTAGAATGTTTGCCTTTAGGCTCATTTGCTCTGTCCCACTTTAGGACTAGGTCTCCTACTTCAAAATTCTTCTCTTTAGCCTTATGTTTATCAAACCACCTTTTAACTATCTGTTGGTGGGATATGAAATTTGATTTATCTTTCTCCCTTTCTTCTTCTAACATGAGCAGGGTGTCAATTCTTTGTTGTAAGATTGATGAGGGTTTACCTATCGACTCCTGAGCAAGTTGAAGAGATGGAATATATAGTCCATTCAGGAGAATAACTTCTTGTCCATATACTAGAAATTACGGGGAATTCCCTATAGCTTCCTTGGGTGTAACTCTATCTTCCCATAAGGAGTTATGAAGTAGGTTATGCCAATTTCTCTGGTTGTCTGCAACTGTTTTCTTTAATATTCTTACCAGGTTCTTATTAGTTAATTCTTCCACTATGTTTCCCTATGGATAATAGTTTGCGAAGTATCTAATTATGATTCCTTTGTCTAGAGAAAACTTTGTTAATAGGGTGGAAGAAAAGTAAGTTTCATTATCAAAAACAAGGACAGAAGGGACACCGAACCTTGTGATTAGTTGTTGTTCTATGAATTAGATTACCACCTTCTCGTTCACATGAGTCAGTGGGAAAGGCCTCTTCCCATTTCATGAAATAATCGATGGTAGTGAGTATGTACTTATGTTGTTTTGAAGAAATCGGTGTAATTTATCCTATGATATCTAACCCCCATTACTCAAAAGGCCTAGAAATGGTCACCGTTTGGAGTGGGACAACTGCTCTCTTTTCCCTCCCAGTGCCTATTTGACAAGTTTTACAGTTTCTAGTGTATGTGTGAGTATCTTTGAAGAAAGTGGGCCAGTAATAGCCAACTCTCAGTATCTTATGAGCGGTGGTATTTCCTGCAAAATGTCTGTCGGCAGGGCCATCATGGAGCTCCTTCAGAACTTTTTTTGCATCTTTACGTTCGAGACATATTAAAAGTACCCAATCATAATTAACCCGGAAGAGTACCAAATTTATGAGGCGATATTGTGTGGATTTTAACCTGAGAGCTCTCCTTTCCCTAGGTTTTAGGTTTTCTGGGAAAGTCCCATGATGCAGGAGATAAGTCAATTTCTCATACCAAGAATCTTGTCTTGGGGAAATGTATGAAGCTTCACCACACCATAATTCCATTTCATTCTCCCATCTAGGGTCTTCATTTACTTGGTCTTGAGATTCAGCTACCAGTTTACATAACCCTTGTCCTTTAACCAATTTAGTAGGTTTTATATCTAGAGAAAATTCTTGGACTACTTCCATCTAGTTCCCTCTTCTTTCCCCCATCTCTTGTTGAGTAAATAGGGATCGGACTGCGGGGTGAGGCATGATTAATTTGGTATGGTTCTTGAGGATGTAAGAACTGAAATGTTTTACTTCATTATAAACCACACAAGCATGTTGTAAATTCTAACCTTGTACAATATCTACTGCAAACAAATATTCAGAAAAAGAACAGAAAAGATACAATGGCAAATACAAACATTACACAGAGATTTTTCCCATGGAAACCCAAACCAGGAAAACCATCATATTCTATATTCATTCACTATGATACATTGTTTACAATACAATATACATATAGGATCCAACGACATCCAAAACCCTAACCCAATGACCTGGATTAGTCCAAAACCCTAATTCCTTAACCAGAAATAGAAAACCATCGGCAAAAACAATGTGCCAAAAAAACACCTAAATACATGACATGTTTCTCAAGGCAGGTGACATGTTTCCCGAGGTAGGTGACACGTTTCCCAAGGTAGGTGACACCTAAATACGCTCATACACTACTACTCGTGAAAATAATATAACACATACCCAACATTCTTCCACTTGTTGTTTTCTTTTCATACAGAGGGTTACAGGGTTACATAGTCAACAATCCAGGGCAGCAATGCCCATGGATCCTCCACACCAAGAGAACTTCTCAGTGCTCACAGATTTTTTTAATGAGTCTGCAACATTCTTCAAAGTGTCCACCTTCATCAGTGATACTTTCTTTTCTTTAATCATGTCTCTCACAAAATGATATTGAACATCATTGTGCTTTGTCTTTGAATGATAAGCAAGGTTCTTTGCCAGAAAAATTGCACTCTGATTGTCACACTCTATCCTTACAACTTGGTGTACCAACCCAATACCTGAACACAATCTTTGTAACCATACTGCTTCCTTACTTGCATGAGTGGCTGCCATGTATTTAGCTTTTGTAGTTGAAAGTGCCACTACAGCCTGTCTTTTGCTCATCCAACTTATTTCTCCTCTAAATAGGTTAAACACATACCCACTTGTAGATCTCCTACAATCCAAATATCCATCCCATTATGCATCCACAAATCCATGTATATCGACCACTCTATCCAATCCCATTATTCCTTCTTAGCACAATCCATAGCTAGCAGTGTCATGCAAATACCTGAAAACCCTTTTTACTGCTATCCAATGTTCCTTCAATGATTTTGACATATACATGCTCAAAACTCCCACTGCATGTGCAATGTACGGTATAGTACGTACCATTGCATACATCAAACTTCCAACTGCACTCGCATATGGAACATGAGACATGTCCTCCTCTTCTTTATGTGTCTTGGGACACTGATCTACATATAAATTTACACCAACAGGAATAGGAACCTTGATCGGTTTACATTCCTACATATTAAACCTCTGCAATATTGTCTTGACATATTTTCTCTGATTTAACCA
>SNQJ01S0006512.1:109635-120433 GCA_010110895.2 Picea sitchensis | reverse complement strand
AAGGAAGCACCAACTCCCTGTGTTCAAGCCCCCACTTGAACCTCTAAGGACACCAGTCCTCCCTAGCATCTCCCAACCTCCCTGGATTATGAATATGAAATACTGAATCCTATTACAGTGATATAGTGTTTAATAACAGCTTACCAGTCTCATCACTATTATGCAATATTTTGCTACTCAGACTTCCTCGTTGTCTTCCAGCATGCATCTGCTGCCCATTTTGTTCTTCTGCTTTTATGCTCTGTGCCCCATGTCCATTCACTGCACAGTTCTTCTTTTGTTCTTTTCAGCTGCTGCACTCTAATGCTTCATGCATGAATCACCTTCAACAACATCCACAGCAATCCCAGCAACAACTGTAAGCTAACTCTCATCTCTGTATTGTGGATTTATAGATTTTGTGCACCTTGTGCATGCAATATGTGCAACTCCTCTGCATACTCACACTGTTCCGATATCCTCCACAACTCGAGTTCTCTGTCTAATCATCATCGTGACTCTTTAGCTTCTCTGGACGTTTTTCCACTCATTCAACATCACTGTATGTTATGCAGAGATTCCTCAGCCTCTCTGGCAGTTGAGACTCTTCGTCTTCTCTGTGACAGTCGAGCTCACCTTCTCTGTTCCAGTTACAAGCTTCAATGCTTATCCAGCTGTCAATCGCCTCCATGAGCATCTTCACCCGTCTTGAATATTCCCATAGACTCTTCATCTCCTCTGTCAATCACCCCGAAGTGTCTTTGAGTCCTCTGGCAGAAACCATCAGTGGTTTCTGGAAGTTACACTGTGGCGTGCAAAAATAGCCCTTCGATTATGCTCAGATTCACCTGCATCATTGGATTTACTCTGATGGGCTCTTGTTTTATTTACCCATTTCGCACTTTTTCAATTCAGAGATTCTGCGATGAGACATCTTGAGTCTCCATGTCACGAGTTCTGAAACTCTGAAACAGAGTTTTTCTGCACTGGTTCCTTCCTTTATAGACCATGGCTATGACCAAGCGCTTATGCATAAGGTGATTTCGTGATTTTTCATCTCCTGAATATGGAGATGAGGCATCTCGACTCTCCAAGTCGCGATCCCTGAAACCCCGAAATGGAGCTTATCATAACTAACTCCTTCCCTTCTTGTGACCACCGACAGTGACCATAGGCTGTGCCAAAAAGGCGCTTCATGAGTTTATAAACTTCATCTGATCGATGATTGAAATCTCCATAGATCCGGCGGTCCATATCTTATCATGATCTTGCATATCGTGAGTTCACACACCATGCTCCGTTGACTCCAATTCAGCGACTTGACCTATGATTCAATGGTCCAAATCTGATCTTAATTCAATGGCTCAGATCATATCACAATTTCACATATCGCGATTTCGGCCTTCATATTTCTTGCCTCTCCAAGTCGCAAGTCGCAAAAAACTGAAATGGAGTCTCGGATAAATGGTCCAGATCACACCTTGATCTGACGACTGCGATTAAATCGTGATTTCACATATCGCGAGTTTGATAGTTATGATTCTTGCCTCTCCATGTCGCGAGTCGCAAAACTCCAAGATGAAGCTGGATCAACAGTCTAGAACAAAACTTTGATCTGACAGCTACGATTAAATCGTGATTTTGTATCTCACGAGTTTGATAGTTATGTTTCTTACCTCTCCATGTCGCGAGTCCAGAAACTCCGAGATGAAGGTGGATCAACGGTCCAGAACAAAACTTTGATCTAACGGCTGTGATTAAATCACGATTTCGCATATCGCGATTTTGATAGTTATGTTTCTTGTTTCTTCATGTCACGAGTCGCAAAACTCCGAAATGGAGTCTCGGATCAACAGTCTTGATCAACAGTCTCGATCAACACTTCATCTGACGGTCATCATAAATTGTAAATGGGATCCAGCGATCAGAAATGCTACTTATCCTCCCGAGCTTACTTTGTTCTGCTTACTCTGATCTTGCCATCGCTTCTGAGCTTAATCGAATCTTCTCTGCAGTGTCTTCTCATAATTCCCACTTTCATTGTTGTACTTTCCATCAATGACAAGCATTCGTTGTCTGTTAAATATTTGCCAACAAGGGATGAGCTTGGAGTTGTGGGGGCATCCATAGTTGACAGTGAGCTTGTGAGAACAACATTGAATGGATTTTCCAAACAATTGGTTGTTTTTGTGGAGGGAATTGTTGCTAGGGAGAATCTTCCCAACTGGGAACGTCTTTGGGATGAATTTGTTCAGGAGGAGACCCGGAGAGGTTATGTTCATGGAAGTTCATCTACATGTCATGATGAGGAGAATGTGGCTCTTGCTACCACTAGAAAGAAGAAGTTCAAAAAGGGTCCAAAGGGAGGAAACAAGCCCAAGGGTGAAGGGAAGAAATACATGAGAAAATTCAAGTTCTTTTCTTGCCATAAGTTTGGGCACTATGCAGGTCAATGTCCTAACAAGAAAAAGAAACAAACAGTAGCTTCAGCAGCGGTGGAAGATTTTTCCACTAAGTTTGACAAGGAGTTTTCCTTGATTGTGTGTCTATCCACGAGGACCACTCATTCACATACTTGGTATATTGAAAGTGGTGCCTCTCGCCATATGACATGGGTTCGTGACCATGTGATAGATATTACAGAGACTGTAGATGTTGAGGTAGTGCTTGGTAATGACTGGGAGGTCAAGGCAGTTGGTTACGGGACTGTATCATTTCAGAGGGAGTCTTTGCCTGCCATGACTTTGAGAGAGGTTCTATATGTTCCAGGCTTGAAGAAAAACTTAGTGTCGGTTTATACTACTAAGGAAAAGGGCTATGAGGTCTTGTTCCATGATGTGCAAGTTCTCCTTTTCCCCAGGGGGTCTAGCATCACTTCAGCCAAAGTGATTGTTACTAGACATGAGAAGTTGTACAAGTTTTTATTTCATCCAATGAGAGCATTGATTCATACTACCAACAGCAATAGTGACCTATGTGATCTATGGCATAGGAGGATGGCACATTTGCATCATGGGGCTTTGAGAGTTCTGAGGGAGATGGTGAATGGAGTTCCATATTTCAGTTCAGAGCACCATGAGTTGTGCAAGAGGTGTGCTTTGGGAAAGTACACCAAGGCCACTTTTTCGAGAAGTGACAGTAGAGTAGCAGGGATACTTGATCTTATACATTCAGATGTATGTGGCCCGATGTATTCGACATCATTGACTAGCTCTTTATACTATGTTGTATTCATTGATGACTTCTCTTGGAAGTCTTGGATTTTCTTCATGAAGACCAAAGGACAGGTCTTCAGTCAGTTTCAAGAGTTCAAAGCTCTTGTGGAGAACCGGACTAGGAAGAAAATTAGAGTCCTGATATCGAACAATGGGGAAGAGTATACCTCCAAGGAGTTCATGGACTTTTGTGCAGGAGAGGGAATCATGAGAGAGTTTATTGTTCCTTACAACCTGTATCAGAATGGGGTTGCAAAGAGGAAGAACAGGGCCATTGTTGGGGCTGCGAGAGCCATGCTACATGATCAGTTCTTGCCACAATTTCTATGGGTTGAGGCATGCTACACTATATTTTATCTGTAGAACAAGAGTCCTCACAAGGTTGTGGGGAGCATGACTCCTGAGGAGGATTTCTCTAGGAAGAAGCCTATGGTGGGGCACCTTCATATTTTTGGGTGCATCACATATTCACATGTCCCTTCTTAGAATATGACAAAGCTAGAGCCCACGGTAGAGAGAGGGATCTTTGTTGGGTACAGTGAGACTTCAAAGGCTTTCCGTATATACCTTCCTTCCTTAAGGAAGACTATCTTGAGGAGGGATGTCATATTTGAGGAGGATAGAGCATTTAGGAAGTCTAGAGGGATAGAGAAGGGTGAGAAGTATTCACCACAGATTCAGGTGAGTCCGCAGTAAACTACAATGACATAGAGATCGGGGCCACCAGTTTCAGGTACGACAGGTTCACAGGTGACAGGGCCACAGGTTTCAGGTTCACAGGCTACTGGTCCACAGGTTTCAAGATTGAGTACTCCAGAGTCTACTTCAGGATCACTGTCTTTAGGATATGGGGTTGAGAAGGGAGATTCCCCTCCACAGGACACTACTTTAGAGAGGAGGAATCCCAAGTGGCTTCAGGACACTTTGATGGAGGCACAAGGTTCAGTGGGGAATCCCAGATAGGCAGTGAGGGAGAGTAAACCTCCCGAGATGTTTTGCAGCTACATCATGATGGTGAGCAGTATTCGGGAGTCTGATCCTTCCACTTTTGAAAAGTCTACTAGTAGACAGGTATGGAGAGATGCCATGATGGAAGAGTATAATTCCATCAGTAAGAAAAATGTCTAGGAAGTTGTTCCTAGACCTGAGGAGAAGTCAGTGGTGACTTCCAGGTGGCTCTATAAGCTCAAGCATGATGCAGATGGAAGCATTGAGAAGTACAAAACTCACTTTGTGGCTTGGGGGTTTTCACAGGTTTAGGGAGTCGACTATGATGAGACCTTTGCATCGGTTTCTAGATACACCTCGATCAGGGCAGTGATCTCCATTGTAGCAGAGATGGGTTGGAAGATCCACCAGATGGATGTGAACACCGCATTTCTGAATGGTCTTATTCAGGAGGAGGTGTATATTGAGTAGCCCTTGTGATTTGAGGTGCATGGGAGAGAGTATCATGTGTGTAGACTGAAGAAGGCATTGTATGGGCTGAAACAAGCTCCTGAAGCTTGGTATTCGAGGATGGATTTCTACTTGCAGCAGTTGGGTTTTGAGAAGAGTGAGCCAGATCCCAACCTATACTTCATTGTGGTTGGAGAGGATCCTCTCATTATTCTTCTATATGTGGATGATATTTTCATTACAGGGGCAAAGAGACTCATCAACAACTGCAAGGAGAGCCTTGCTTTAGAGTTCGATATGACTGACATTAGACTAGTGCATTACTTTTTGGAATTGGAGGTTTGGCAGGAGCCTAGACACATCTTCTTGGGACAGGGGAAGTATGTGTGTGACATTCTGAGTAGATTTCAGATGGGGGATAGCAGGCCCATGATCACTCCCATGATTACCAACTAGAAGAATCTTCATGCCTCTGAGTCACAGTTGGTGGATTCCACCTTGTATCGTCAGTTGATCGGGTCATTAATGTATTTGGTCAATACCAGGCTAGATATGTGTTTTGTTGTCAACACTCTCAGTCAGTTCATGGTGGAGCCTAGAAGAGTGCACTGGATGGTAGAAAAACATGTGCTCAAGTATCTTTGTGGTACGGTAGATTATGGTCTGGACTTTCACAAAGGAGATGGATTTCATTTGGTTGGCTATATAGATTCAGATTGGGCAGAATGTGTCAGTGACAGGAAGAGTACTTCAGGGTGTTGTTTCGTATCGGGATCAACAGTTGTGTCTTGGTTCAGTCAGAAGAAAAAGTCAGTGGCTTTGAGTTCTGCAGAGGTTGAGTATATGGAAGCTAGTGAGGCCAGTTGTGAGGCCCTTTGGCTTCGCAAGTTACTGGTGGGATTGTTCAGTGTGCAGTTAAGGCCTACTATGATTTACTGTGATAATCAGAGTTTCATTAAACTCTCGGAGAATCCAGTTTTTCATGACCAGTCTAAGAAAATCGAAATAATTTATCACTTCATCCATGACTATGTTCAAAGAGGATATGTGGAGCTACAATACATATCTACAGAGGAGCAGGTTGTAGACATACTCACCAAGGCATTGAGCAGAGGAAAGTTTGTATTTTTCAGGGACAAGCTTGGAGTGGTGAGTAACACTTTCCTCGATAAGAGAGAGTGTTAAATTTTCAATTAAAATAAATTACCTAGGCAAGTGTTTCTCATCCCTAGGCACCTATGGGGTGAAAAAGTGCCTAATGTGGGCCCTAGTCATTTAATTTGTGAGATGCAAATTAAAAGGTGACTTTATGACTTTAGTGAGGGTGAGTGAAGAGACACCAAATCTCAGCCACTCATCTAATCCAATCTCAATTGTTGGATTAAGAGACTCCTCACCTACCTCATGAGGTTGATTAGGGTTGAGGGGCGCACCCATCTTTGGGTTGTTCATTCATTTTTGTTGAGAGAGCAGAAGGAGAAGAGAGAGGTAGAGATTTCAGAAGAGAGAAACCATTTGCAGGAGAGGCATGCATCCCAAGGCAACAAGAAGGCATGGATTACGAGGTAGTGGACATCAATAAATATCAATCCATACAATATGGATTTGAGGGGCCATACATAATTTATTGTGCACAATTTTTTAGGAGAACAACAACATGGATTTTTGGAAATATTGGCATGCATTCCAAGGCTTTCGTATAGTTTTTTTCAGGCACAAAAGTTGAGGAAGGTGTTGGGCACGATTTTATGGGCAAAGAAAATATGTACATTCCATACAGACTTGCACAGAATTCAAGAAGTCTTACTGTCATAAATTATGGGCAGAATTTTCAAGGTGTTGGGCACATTTTTTAAGGAATTTTCACTGTTGGGTTTTTCGTACAGTTGCATCATATATTTGGCACGCAAAATGAGTACAGTCTGTACAAAATTTAATGATGTGACAGTCATACAGTGGTACAGATTTTTGGTTCATAAATCGAGGAGTAAGCTACAGGATTGTCTAGATAAGTTTGTAAAATTTTTGAAGATGAATATGCTGTAAAAGAATTTCTCAGAAGCCCATAAATAATAAAAAGCCCTCTCTCACTGGTTTTCCCCTTGTGGGTTTTTCCAGGGTCGATACTAGAATGAAAATATCTGTGTTTATAATTTTTTGAGTTTTATATGTTGTTGATATTTTATTTTTGCATTATAAACGATGTTTAGAATCCTCATGTTTGAGTTCTAAAATTAATTTTCTGCTACATTTTATTTGTTGATATAAAACTGGGTTTGGGCATTAAACATTGACTGAAAAATTAGGGAGACTGAAACTAGGTTGGGGTCTGAAAATTTTACAGTGCTGATGAGGAAAAACTGGCTCAGAGGTGTGACTTGGATTTATGGGACCAAGAATGAATCGGGGTAAAACTAGGTCATACGTTTCTCCAATCTAGAAAATACACGTGGCATTGAATACCTTGACTCACACCCCCTTTTGACAAGAGTCTAGTAAATCATTCACTAGCACTAGGCCTTTTAATTACCCTTATTCATTTGCTACGGTGTTGCTTTGCTACCAGAGAGCATCCATAGCCCTAGCGGAGTCACCCTGATGTCACGTACCTTGCTCCACTATCAACGAGCATCCATAGCCCCGACGGAGATATCTGCATACCCTCTCCTACCGTGCACTCATTTGATATAGTTGACTTTATTTCGACAGAATGCCTTGAGCGAGTGGGAGAGGAGGACGTCTATTATTTGCAAAAAATGAGATGGTTAAGGTGAAAATCACTAGCTCTATCTCTAAGGTGAATGTAGTCCTTTCCATCTTACCTTCTTTCCCTTAATGTTTTACTATACCACTCAGCAGACATTTCCGCATTTCTCCAAAGTTGTTCATCTGCGCAAGTTAGATAGAGAACCACTTGAAACAACTGCAGATCCCTCAGCATTTCTTCTGTTTGTATGTGATTAATGAGTTAGGAAGAGAGTTCGCTATGTCGCATGATTTGAGGTCAACCATTGTCTTGCAAAACACAATATTTCAAAATCTCAGAAGCACGATCGCAAAAGATAAAACAAAAAAGTATAAATGCAAAAATATAAATCGACGCATCAAAAAAAACAATTTTTTTATTTTTTTTTAATGAAAATATTGTTTCAGGGATTGTCCATTCACTGGGAGAGCTTCAGATTCCCCCCTCAGATCTGTAGTCAATATGTGCCTAACCCAATCTTCTTAGCCACCTGGAAAGTTCCAAGCCATAGATTCTAAAACTTAGAATGTTTGCCTTTAGGCTCATTTGATCTGTCCCACTTTAGGACTAGGTCTCCTACTTCAAAATTCTTCTCTTTAGCCTTATGTTTATCAAACCACCTTTTAACTATCTGTTGGTGGGATATGAAATTTGATTTATCTTTCTCCCTTTCTTCTTCTAACATGAGCAGGGTGTCAATTCTTTGTTGTAAGATTGATGAGGGTTGCCCTATCGACTCCTGAGCAAGTTGAAGAGATGGAATATTTAGTCCATTCAGGAGAATAACTTCTTGTCCGTATACGAGAAATTATGGGGAATTCCCTATAGCTTCCTTGGGTGTAACTCTATCTTCCCATAAGGCGTTATGAAGTAGGTTATGCCAATTTCTTTGGTTGTCTGCAACTGTTTTCTTTAATATTCTTGCCAGGTTCTTATTAGTTAATTCTTCCACTATGTTTCCCTATGGATAACAGTTTGTGAATTATTTGATTATGATTCCTTTTTCTAGAGAAAAATTAGTTAATAGGGTGGAAGAAAAGTAAGTTTCATTATCAAAAACAAGGACAGAAGGGACACCAAACCTTGTGATTAGTTGTTGTTCTATGAATTAGATTACCACCTTCTCGTTCACATGAGTCAGTGGGATGGCCTCTGCCCATTTCATGAAATAATCGATGGCAGTGAGTATGTACTTATGTTGTTTTGAAGAAATCGGTGTAATTTATCCTATGATATATAACCCCCATTACTCAAAAGGCCTAGAAACGGTCATCGTTTGGAGTGGGACAGCTGCTCTCTTTTCCCTCCCAGTGCCTATTTGACAAGTTTTACAGTTTCTAGTGTATGTGTGAGCATATTTGAAGAAAGTGGGCCAGTAATAGCCAACTCTAAGTATCTTATGAGCGGTGGTATTTCCTACAAAATGTCTGTCGGCGGGGCCATCATGGAGCTCCTTCAGAACTTTTTTTTCATCTTTACGTTCGAGACATATTAAAAGTACCCAATCATAATTAACTCGGAAGAGTACCAAATTTATGAGGCGATATTGTGTGGATTTTAACCTGAGAGCTCTCCTTTACCTAGGTTTTAGGTTTTCTGGGAAAGTCCCATGATGCAGGAGATAAGTCAATTTCTCATACCAAGAATCTTTTCCTGGGGAAATGTATGAAGCTTCACCACACCATAATTCCATTTCATTCTCCCATATGGGGTCTTCATTTACTTGGTATTGAGATTTGGCTACCATTTTACATAACCCTTGTCCTTTAACCAATTTAGTAGGTTTTATATCTAGATAAAATTCTTGGACTACTTCCATCTAGTTCCCTCTTCTTTCCCCCATCTCTTGTTGAGTAAATAGGGATTGGACTGTGGGGTGAGGCATGATTACTTTGGTATGGTTCTTGAGGATGTAAGAACTGAAATGTTTTACTTCATTATAAACCACATGAGCATGTTGTAAATTCTAACCTTGTACAATATCTACTACAAACAAATATTCAGAAAAAAGAACAGAAAAGATACAATGGAAAATACAAACATTACACAGAGATTTTTCCCCTGGAAACCCAAACCAGGAAAACCATCATATTATATATTCATTCACTGTGATACATTGTTTACAATACAATATACATATAGGATCTAGAGGCATCCAAAACCCTAACCTAATGACCTAGATTAGTCCAAAACCCTAATTCCTTAACTGGAAATAGAAAACCATCGGCAAAAACCATGTGCCGAAAAACCACCTAAATACATGACACGTTTCTCGAGGTAGGTGACATGTTTCCCGAGGCAGGTGACATGTTTCCCAAGGCAGGTGACACCTAAATATGCTCATACACTACTACTCGTGAAAAGAATATAACACATACCCAAAATTCTCCCACTTGTTGTTGTCTTTTCATACAGAGGGTTACAGGGTTACATAGTCAACAATCCAGGGAAGCAATGCCCATGGATCCTCCACACCAAGAGAAATTATCAGTGCTCACAGATTTTGTTAATGAGTCTGCAACATTCTTCAAAGTGTCCACCTTCATCAGTGATACTTTCTTTTCTTTAATCATGTCTCTCACAAAATGATATTGAACATCAATGTGCTTTGTCTTTGAATGATAAGCAAGGTTATTCGCTAGAAAAATTGCACTCTGATTGTCACACTCTATCCTTACAGCTTGTTGTACCAACCCAATACCTGAACACAATCTTTGTAACCATACTGCTTTCTTACTTGCATGAGTGGCTGCCATGTATTCAACTTTTGTAGTTGAAAGTGCCACTACAGCCTGTCTTTTGCTCATCCAACTTATTGCTCCTCTAAATAGGTTAAACACATACCCTCTTGTAGATCTCCTACGATCCAAATCTCCATCCCATTCTGCATCCACAAATCCATGTATATCGACCACTCTGTCCAATCCCATTATTCCTTCTTAGCACAATCCATAGCTACCAGTGTCATGCAAATACCTGAAAACCCTTTTTACTGTTATCCAATGCTCCTTCCATGATTTTGACATATACATGCTCAAAACTCCCACTGCATGTGAAATGTCCGGTATAGTACATACCATTGCATACATCAAACTTCCAACTACACTCGCATATGGAACATGAGACATGTCCTCCTCTTCTCTATGTGTCTTGGGACACTGATCTGCATATAACTTTACACCAACAGGAGTAGGAACCTTGATCAGTTTACATTCCTACATATTAAACCTCTGCAATATTGTCTCGACATATTTTCTCTAATTTAACCATAGTTTCCTCCTTTTCCAATCTCTTTTAATTTCCATGCCCAAAATGAAATTTGAAGCACCGAGATCCTTCATGTCAAATTTAGAGGACAACTAAGTTTTCACATCCTGGATAATCTCCTTGTTGTTTCCTATCAGTAACATGTCATCCACATATAAGACCAAATAAATCAAATGATCACCAATTAATTTAA
>SNQJ01S0006512.1:50139-109625 GCA_010110895.2 Picea sitchensis | reverse complement strand
TCATTGTGATACATTGTTTACAATACAATATACATATAGGAGCCAGCGGCATCCAAAACCCTAACCCAATGACCTGGATTATTACAAAACCCTAATTCCTTAACCAGAAATAGAAAACCATCGGCAAAAACCATGTGCCGAAAAACCACCTAAATACATGACATGTTTCCCAAGGCAGGTGACACATTTCCCAAGGCAGAAAAAAAGATTTGGGGGTGCTGCCCCCGAACCCCTGCATACCTGGTGCATATGCTCAAACACTACTAATCGTGCAAAGAATATAACACATACCCAACACATGTTTGTCTATAGAGGTATAATTTAGTTCAGCACCTTGGAGATTAGTGCTCATGAACGATACCAGGGCTTCATTTTTGTCATCATCTATCTGAGTTAATACTGCAACTAACGATTGGTCGGAGGCAAAAGTATAGAGGAAGAAATATTTGTTGAAATCGAGACGTCGCGACACTGGGGCTCAAGAGATTGCATTTTTAATGTTGAAATCCTTCTTTCGTTCATCATCCCACTTAAACTCAGCATCCTTACGAATCATTTTTTGTAGGGGTTTGATAGTTTCCGCGAAATCGGGCGTGAATTTCCTCACAAAATTTATTTTCCCAAAGAACGACTGCATATCCTTTTTGTTGTGATGTAATGGAAGTTGAGCTATAGCCTTAATTATTTCTTAGTCTATGTGAATGTCTTCTTGAGATATAATGTGGCCTAACAACTTACCTTCCTCGACACTGAAAATAGTTTTCTTGGGGTTTAAGGATATGTCGTATTTCCTACACCTTTTGAAAATATGGGTTAAGTGTTGGATGTGATCTTCTCTGTTCTTTGAATACACGGTCACATCGTCCAAGTAGACTACCACACACTTGTTGATTAGTCCCCGAAATGCTACATCCATGACCCTATGGAAGGTCACTCCTGCATTTATTAACCCAAAAAGCATGTGCTTGTAAGTGAAGGTTCCCCACTTGGTTTGGAAGGCAGTTTTCAAGCGGTCTTATTCTGAAACTAGAACTTGGTTGTAACCTTAGAAACCATCTAGTAAGGAGAAAATTTTAGAGCTAGACACGGTCTGTAGAAGTTTCTCCATTGGTGGGACTGGGTAGTTGTTTTTTCTATGAAGCTCTGTTGAGATTTCTGAAATCTACGCATAGGCGAATCTCCCTGTTGGCACAGGGGCAGACCCAGGGTTCAACTCTAGCAATGCACCAAAAAGACCTAACTACTAACCCTTTCAGAAACACCTGTGAAGCAGATGCAGTCTCACTCGAAGTAGAAATAAGGGGTTGCAGGACATAGGTGTCTACAACCAGAGGAAATGAAAAGTGGATCTAGGACAACAACACACAAAAATCTAGTTATTCTTTATCTCGCTTAATCTTACTTTGCAAGTTATATCTCACATCTTACACAACAATGCAATAACAGTATAACAGATAGAGAATAACACATCATCAATCACACATAACAACAAGATATACATGGTTCACCCTCTCCCTATGGTTACGTCCACAGAACTGTGTTTCTTGATATATTATATGAAAACATGTAGTTCTATCTGCGCTCTTATCTTGTAGATCTCTCTCTTTCTCTCTTCTTCTCTCCCCTCCCTATGCACCCAGTTGTAGGGTTAATCTTCGCACCCAAGTGAAGATCTTACAATACAAGAATTCTCTCACAGCACAATACTTCTCTTATGCAACAACACTAATCAATCGACATCAACAACACAATCCAACTTTGAACTCTCTTAGAACCAACCCTCCCAGGTCTTCAAGACCTTTATTTATACATTACATAACAAAGTCTAGGTGTCAAAACCTTAGGTCTAGAACCCTAGGTCAAATTGAACTGTGCTTTAAGGGCTTCGCCATCCTGTATTTCCTTCTTTTCCATGAGGTTATCCAAATCACTTGTTGATGTCTTCTTCCACTTGTTGAGTTGTCCACAATCCATCTTTCCTAATTCTTTGTCTTTCTCGATCTTCTCTTCCAACGGCTAACTTTTCCTTATTTTCCTCCTTTTCTGCTTCTTTGACCACTTCGACCCATCCTCGGTTTATGTGTCTTCCACATAGTTTGTACTTCATATTTCTTCCTTAATCTTCACTTCCTTTCATATCCAAGGGCCAACATGCCCCCAACACTCACCTGTGACTCAT
Source organism: Picea sitchensis (assembly GCA_010110895.2). NCBI lineage: Eukaryota > Viridiplantae > Streptophyta > Pinopsida > Pinales > Pinaceae > Picea > Picea sitchensis. The sequence goes on along the minus strand of SNQJ01S0006512.1, from coordinate 107,446 downwards.
CCCGAGTCACTACAGGGTTGAACCTTCGGTAACACTTCGACTGCAGACTGCGTGGAGCATCCTATGCTTTCTTCTTTGTCCCTCCATGTTGTGTGTAGACTGTCTTTTTTATGTCTAGTACCCAATTTCAACTGCACCTGGTACCTAGACCCTTCTTCCTTTGTTTTTATTCAGAGTTGCGAGGCAGTTGGTTGTCACAATACAATTTCAAATGGCTCCCATTTATCAAACCTTCTTTCCATTCTCCATTAAGGGTCTTCAATTGTACAACTCCTCCTTTTTTAACATAGGCAACTTCAAATGGCCCTAGCCAATGTGTCCTGAACTTCCCTGGATGATTCATGAACTTGTCGTCATATAACAATACCAAATCTCCACTCTTAAATTCTTTTCTCCTGATGTCTCTCATGATAATCCTTTTATGTTTCTTTCTATACCTGCTAATGGAATCCTGCAATAAACTTGTCTTCTTCTAATTCTAGTAACTGCGCAAGCCTGTCTTGAACAACGCATGTGTCATCCATACCTATAAATATTGTGATTCTTAAACTAGGAACCAAGTATTCCATAGGTAGCACTCCTTCCAATCCATATACCAACTTAAATGGGGTCTTTGTTGTTAACTTCTTTCAAGTAGTTCTGTAGGCCCATAATACTGTTGGAATTATTAAATCCCAATCATCTATGTTAACACTACAAATCTTAGATAGTGTTGTCTCCAAGATCTTATTGAAAGCTTCAACTGTACCATTCGTCTGTGGGTGGTATGGAGTACTCTTCTGATGGTGAACTTAAAATTCCTATGTCAAGGCTTCAATAGTTTTGTTGATGAAGTGTGTACCTTGATCACTCATGAGGATCTTCGGGAATCCAAACCTTGTTATGATATCCTCAAAAATGAACTATGCAGTTGTAGTTGCACTACAATCCTTAACTGCTCTTGCTTTTTCCCATCTGGTCAAATACTTTGTCACAGTGATAATGTATCTAGCTCCTGTGCACCTTCCTGGTGGGTTAATAGGTCCCACAAAGTCAATGGCCCATTTCTCGAATACTTGCAAAGTTATTTGAGGTGCTAAAGGCATCTCATCTCTTCTAGAAGGTTTCCCCACTCTTTGACATACATCGCGGGCTTTGTAGTATTCATTAGCATCCTTATGTAAAGTAGGCAACCAAAGACCAGCTCTGAGAACCTTCTACATTGTTGTATTCCCTACATAATGTCCTCCTTTGATGCCTTCATGTGCTTTTGCCAGAATCAGTGGTCTTTCTACCTCCATAACACATCTTCTCAAGATATCAGTAGGTCCCATTTTATACAATTGTCCAGCTATAAGTGAAAAATTTGCAGCCTGAACTATTAGTTGTTTCTTCTAAATTGTTGTGTACTTGCGAGGTGCCATTCCTATGGACAAGAAATGAACTATCTCGATGAAGTGATCATCGACTTTCCTGATGGCCAGCAACTGTGCATCTAGAAGTGTATCCTCCAGACTAGTAGGTTCATATCCATGTTCCAACCTGGATAAGTGGTCGGGTCCTTTATTCATTCTTCCTGGCTTAACCAGAATCTCAAAGTCATATTCCTGGAATAGCAGCAGTCATCTGCATATTCTTCCCCCCAATATTGGCTTGTTGACTAAATATTTTAATGCAAAGTGATCAGTGAACATCTTAAAATGTCCTCCCAACAAATAGTGTTTACATTTCTGCAGCACATAGACCATAGCCAAGCCTTCTCTTTCAGTCGTAGTGTAGTTCCTCTCAGCTGTAGAAATATTCCTACTAGTAAAGGCTATAGGTCGGTCAATGTCTCTTGAACCCAGTTGTGCTAAAACTTCTCCTAATGCAATGGATGAAGCATCGACATGAACATTGAACTCCTTACTCCAATCTGGGAAAACCAAGATTGGTGTAGTGACCATTTTCCATTTTAGTGTGTCGAATATCTGCTAACATTATTTTGTCCATTGGAACTTGTTGTCTTTCTTTAATAGCTTCTACATAGGTGTTGTTATCTATGAATAACCCTTAACTAACTTTCTACAGTATCCAGTGTACCCCAATGCAGTGCGTAGATGTCTAACCAAAGTAGGGGTAGGTAGATCAACAATGATGTCAATCTTGTAAGGATCTACCAACAATCCCTTCTTACATACGATATTCCCTAGCAGCACTCCAAAGGGTGAAAAGAAAATACATTTTTTAAATTCAAGGCAATCTGACATTTCCTACATCTATCTAACATCAATCTTAAACATTCAATATGGTCTTTAAGTAAGCTAAAGACAATCCAATCATCAAAATAAGTTTCTAGGAACTTGTGTAGGAAGTCCTTAAATGCTTTGAACACCAGCCTGGAAAAGATGGTTGGTGCATTCTTCAATCCAAAGGGCATCACTATGTACTGAAAAGAACCCCATTCTGTCGCAAATGTGGTCTTGTGTCGGTCTTCCTTAGCAATTCTAATCTGATGATAACCTGAAAATCCATCTGTGAATGAGTAGACCTCCTGTCCTCCTATATTATCTAGAAATTCATCAATAAATGGTGTAGGGAAGGGGTCATGTAGGCATGCATCATTTAGTTTCCTCAAATCTACACAAATTCTGATTTATTTTGTCTTCCTATCTTGGACCGCCATAGGGCTAATCCATGCAGCTTCTTCAATAGGCTCTATGATTCCTGCTTCCAGCATTTTGTCCAAATCAATCCTAACTTTCTTCTTATATTTTGGATTTATTCTATAAGGTATCTGCTTGATAGGTCTTGCATATGGTCTTAAGGGGATCTTCATTTCTCCCATGGGCCCTTTAATGCCCTTCATGTCAGTGAACTTGGTTGGAAACAAGCCTTGATATTCATGTAATAGCTCTGTAATCTTGTTGATGGGAGCATCATCCCAATAGTCTCCCACATTTGCTAGTTTAGGTGCTTTATCTGTTCCAATATTAACTTTCTTGATTTTAATGAGTTGTCCAACAAAGGGTAATTCAATCCCAGGTCCTTCTATGTCTCTGTGACCTTCAGTTTCTGCAATGTTTACATATCTAGAGTCATCATCCTCATCAGCATTAATATTATAGCAATCATGTAATTGTTGAAGAGGTGTAGTTCATTCATCTCCTTATTGGGTAAAAGGAAGGTTAGGTGCCTCCTCAAAGACCTTCTTTCTCATAGTTTGTAAATCCTGGTCTATTGTAGGGTACTAACCTTCAAATAAAAAGGTAGTGATAAAGTTATGAGTCATTCCATACCAATCTATAGTGATGAGGTGCAGTTCTGCATGAAGATACCATTTGATGGGCGTAGTATCCATGGTGTTAATGAACTTATGCACCCATTGTTCTTTAGGAAGGTTTCCCCAGGCCTCCTCACAACTTCGCATGTGGTCCTTAGGAAAACTTTGGCCTGTGTAACAAACTTTGCATCCTTCATCTTGTTCTGAAAAGCACACTGTCAATAAGGTGTGACACTATGTCCACTCCGTGATATTCCTCTTATGTTCTCCCCACCATCTAGCTGGTGTGGATTTCAATGCCTCATCCAGTGCCAACATCCTTTGTTGTACTCGTACAATTTTCTCAAATTCAACTAGAAATGTCTCTAAGTGATTCAAACCATCAAACGTTGGAAGATTACTTACTTCTATGTCGATCCAGTGAACTTCTCTAGTCAGCCTAGCACATCGTTGTGTGGAGACTTCATACATCCTGTTCTGCCAATTTTTTAATGCCTCTTATGAATCTGATGAACATGCACTTTCACTTCGCCAGCTGAGATTTCCGTCTGTTGTAGGATTAATGTAGTCACATTGTCTTGTTGTCAGCTTGTAAATGTTCTCTAGTTCATATGTGCAGTCTTCTTCCCTGATAGGTTATGTGTATCTACAATCTTCATCCGAGTCCAGAGGTGTGATGAATTTAAGGCCATTCCCCTCAAAGGTCATTATTCTCTTCTTTAGGTCAACAATAGTCAAATTGTTAAAATCCCAATAAATTCCTAATAGTGTGGGATAAGGACAGTTATTATAAACAATATCAGTTACTTCAAAGTCTGCAAATGTTCATATCCCATCAATATCTACAGGAACATGCTCTAGTATTCTAAAGGGGCTCACCACCTACTGATTGGCCATCCTGAGCTTGATAGGAGAGTAAATCAGTCTAGGTTTTCCCATCAGTTCCCAAGTTTTCTTTGTCATCAGATTCACTTTTGATCCCAAGCCGAGGACCACATAGTCCACATCATAGTCTCCAATCTGAGCACTAAGGTGTAATTCCTTGTTTGTCCTTCTCTTTCTAGATACCTGATGTACTTCTTTATTCAATAGAGGATCAACCCTTCCTATCTCATACTGTCTCATCAAGTATTGGAGCTCTTGTATAGCTCTTTCATTCTTAATCAAATTAATGCAAGTACATAAGAATTCCATAAGCCTTCTTACCTATTTTCCTTTCCTAGTAGACTGATCAAATGCCAGTGGCATTCCACATTCCCTTACTTTTGGTTGTGCCTTAGATGAAGAAGCTTGTCCTTCTAAAAATTACTTCCTTGCTTCCTCAAAAGTATGTATCTCTCTCCTTATATCAAACAATTGTGCCTTCTCTGCAACTTTTTTTATTCCTGATCCTTCTGCATTCTTTCCTAGAGTCACTATGTCTTCTCCTATAAAAATTCCTCCTCCAATAATAACAACAACTTTGGGGTATTCACCATGAGGTTCTGCTGATATTAATTGTACTTGTTGCTTTCCTCCTCGTCTCTCATGGAGTTTGGACAAAAATATTGGACAATCTTCGATGAAATGATCAAACGTGTTACAATAGTTGTAAGTGGTACAAGGTTTCTGAAAATCCCTTGCCAATTTTCCTGGTTGTGTGCAGTTATAACAAATGATATGTCCTCTACCTCGACCCATGCCTCCACCTCATCCTCTTCCTTTGAATCCACCACGAGGGTTGAAGTTTTCTATTCCTAGGGATTTGAACCACGCATTATTTCCTTCTTGTTGTGTTTCTCCTTGAATTCTATATGTGCCCCTTGATCTTTCATGCATGAGATCATAAGGCCTACAATCCTTCTCATCATGTCCCACGAACATTCATAATGTGCAGTAAATATTGGTAGGTGTCTGGACATAGTTTTTCATATAATAACATTCACCAAGGTGATGTCTCATTCTACATACCTTGCAAAAGGGTACAATAGCCTGCTTCAAAGGACTAGGTGCTCCAAAGGCCAAGTATTCATGAAATAGGGGACAATTCTATTTGTCATGGCCCTCTGATTTACATCTGATACACCAGATATCTTCTCTTTTCTCTTTTCTCTTTTCCTTTGTCTTTCTTCATATCTTCGACCTATAAATATAAACTAGTTAATTGATTCAATATTTGAATCATACCTGGGTTGTCTTATCCTACAAGGGTTGCTTCTAGTTTCATAGTGATCTCCAATGCCTCAACCTGTGAAGCAACCTTATGTTGCATTAGAGGGACTCTGATATGTGATAAGAGAGAATCAATGAACCATTCTTTATTTTGTTCGTTTGGAATCTGAAAACTCAACCAACCTGTTAGAGTCTTAAACCTCTAATCAAACTCCCAAATAGGTTTAGTGACCTTCTATTTGATCTCTTTCAGCTCTGTAATGCATTGTTAATCTCTCTTAGGTTTCTTTAATTCTTCACTCAATGCAGTCTTGATAGTATTCAGCATTTTAGGTTATCCAGGTCCTGAAACAAACTTCATGTACCAGTTCAGAGTGTGATCCCTCAAGGTGGTACTAAATTGGGTTCTCTTAACAGCTTCATCGGTGACTTTCTTGATACTCCATATAGCTTCACATAAGAACCAGTGTTGATCAGGATCTTCAGATCCATCGCCCCTAAAGATCGGTAACCTCATTTCATATGCCATAGATATTCCTTGGCTTCTTGACTGAGTATGCACTAAACTGCTTGTAACAATAATGATTTCTCTGACTACTCTGATTACTCTGGTTACTTAATTCTTCTAAAACAACAGGAGGAGTGATATTACTTACTTCGACAGTAGGCCCAGTTCCTAAATTTTCTGGTTCTCTTCGGTGAAGTTCTTTGGTCTGTACTTCCTCTATTCTTGTGGATTATGAATGTTCTTCATCTGTTAGAGTTGCTTCTTCTCCACTATACAATCCCTCGTCTCCATAGTTTTTCTTAAATAGGTTCGCAAGAGGAACCTCTCTGAACGGTCTCCCACTACGCGTGTGTCCAACCTCTAGGTCATTATCATTGTCTGAATTCTTGAACAATAGATTCACTGTATCTTCATGATATTCTTCTCATGCAATAGCATATTAATCCTCAGCTTTAAAAAGTGTAGGAACTTTCCTCTAGGGACCTTAAAGATATACCTCTTTTCTTGGCTATACGATTCAAATCTATCAATGGAAAACTCAGTAATGTACCCTCCAATAGTGCTATCAAACTAGAAATCCATGGCCCTAGACACAACGCTATCAACTCTCTAGACCTTCTTGATCAACATTTTTGTCCAAACCACAGGTGGTCTATAAGTGATCTCAAACTGGGTATCTCCTAATCTGGCTAACCACTCATATAACTCTTTATGAATTCCTCCAAATAAAATCTCATGTATGTCGATGAAGATGTACCTTCCCAACCAGTCTTCTATACTAATGCTAGGATTCTTGTTCTAGGCTTCAACGAAGTCCTTCTCTTGTTCTTCTATCCACTTCTTAATTTTTGTCTTCGATGGGAACCACCTTGAAATTCCCTCAAAAAGATCCTGGTCAGGGCAATGGAACCATTTTTTGGCACAGGGGCAGACCCAAGGTTCAACTCTAGTAGCGCACCAACAAGCCCTAACTACTGGCCCTTTCGGCAACACCTACAAAGTAGATGCAATCTCACCCGAAGTAGAAATAGGGGGTTGCAGGACACAAGTGTCTACAACCATAGGAAATTCAAATTGGATCCAAGACAACAACACATAGCAATCTAGTTATTCTTTATCTCACTTAAGCCTAATTCACAAGTTATATCTTAGATCTTACACAACAATGCAATAACAGTATAACAGATAGAAAATAACACGGCATCAATCACACATAACAACAATATATACATGGTTCACCCTCTCCCTAGGGATACGTCCACAGAACTATGTTTCTTGATATATTATATGAAAACATACAGTTATATCTACGCTCTTAGCTTGCAAATATCTCTCTCTTTCTCTCTTCTTCTCTCCCCTCCCTGCGCACCCACCTGCAAGGTTGATCTTCACACCCAACTGAAGATTTTACAATACAAGAATGCTTTCATAGCACAATACTTCTCTTACGCAACAACATTAATCAATCAACATCAAGAACACAATCCAACATCAAACTCTCTTTGAACCAACCCTCCCAGGTCTTCTAGACCTTTATTTATACATTGTGTTATCACTGAAATTTCGTCCGCACATGGTTACAAGAACTCAGCATCGTCAAATAGTAATGAAGTCATTCATGGCCCTGAATTAATCTCACAGCATTCAAAAAAGGGAAAAAACTATACAAAGTAGTGAAAAATTGAAGAGCGTTTTGCAGACATTGGGCGCGCGCGCACATGCGTGGAACAGGAACGTAGAAAGCACGCATATGTGCACGATGCACGGATGTTAGCGCAAAAAGATGCACAGCTGCTAAACGGTGCATTTATGAATGTGGTCGGCCTCCCAACCACTTATGGTTCAGCTCCCAAGCTGTTTTGACCTCCAAATCCAGGCTGGATCCGAATGGTGGGCTGGTCAAAGACCTAATAATGCCCTAAATGGCCTCTTTTCACACTACAAAGCAGTTACACAATAACCCAATGCAATGCTATAAAAAGCCATGAATGCACCTCATTTNCATATTAATCCTTAGCTTTAAAAAGTGTAGGAACTTTCCTCTAGGGACCTTAAAGATATACCTCTCTGCTTGGCTATACGATTCGAATCTATCAATGGAAAACTCAGTAATGTACCCTCCAATAGTGCTATCAAACTAGAAATCCATGGCCCTAGACACAATGCTATCAACTCTCTAGACCTTCTTGATCAACATTGTTGTCCAAACCACAGGTGGTCTATAAGTGATCTCAAACTGGGTATCTCCTAATTTGGCTAACCACTCATATAACTCTTTATGAATTCCTTCAAATAAAATCTTGTGTATGTTGATGAAAATGTACCTTCCTAACCAGTCTTCTATACTAATGCTAGGATTCTTGTTCTAGGCTTCAACGAAGTCCTTCTCTTGTTCTTCTATCCACTTCTGAATTTTTGTCTTCAATGGGAACCACCTTGACATTCCCTCAAAAAGATCTTGGTCAGGGCAACGGAACCATTTTTTGGCATAGGGGTAGACCCAGGGTTCAACTCTAGTAGCACACCAACAAGCCCTAACTACTGGCCCTTTCAGCAACACCTGCAAAGTAGATGCAATCTCACCCGAAGTAGCAATAGGGGGTTGCAGGACACAAGTGTCTACAGCCAAAGGAAATTCAAATTGGATCCAAGACAACAACACATAGCAATCTAGTTATTCTTTATCTCACTTAAGCCTAATTCGCAAGAATCTTACACAACAATGCAATAACAGTATAACAAATAGAAAATAACACGGCATCAATCACACATAACAACAATATATACATGGTTCACCCTCTCCCTAGGGCTACGTCCACATAACTGTGTTTCTTGATATATTATATGAAAACATACAGTTCTACCCATGCTCTTAGCTTTCAAATCTCTCTCTCTTTCTCTCTTCTTCTCTCCCCTCCTTGCGCACCCACCTGCAAGGTTGATCTTCACACCCAACTGAAGATTTTACAATACAAGAATGCTCTCATAGCACAATACTTCTCTTACGCAACAACATTAATCAATCAACATCAAGAACACAATCCAACATCAAACTCTCTTAGAACCAACCATATGAGGTCTTCTAGACCTTTATTTTTACATTGCATAACAAATTCTAGGTATCAAAACCCTAGATCCAAAACCCTAGGTCAAAAACCCTAGGTTAACTTGACCCGTGCTTTAAGGGCTTCGCGAACCTGTCTTTCCTTCTTTTCCGTGAGGTGGTCCAAAGTACTCGTTAATGTCTTCTTCCGCTTGTTGAGTTGTTTATGATCCATATTTCTTAATTCTTTGTCTTCCTTGGTCTTCTCTTCCAATAGTTATCTTTTCCTTCTTTTTCTCCTTCTTTTCTGCTTCTTTGACCACTTCGACCCATCCTCGGTTTATATGTCTTTCACGCAATTCATACTTCGCCTTTCTTCCTTAATCTTCACTTCCTTTCATATCCAAGGGCCAACACTCCCCAGAATTTTTCCTCACAAGATCCAAATTCACTACCCATGCAGAGTGTCTAACATGGAAGATAATTTTGGAATCTAATAGTTTCTTTAACTCCTGACACATGAGAGGCTCCAGGGATGGGTGGTACTTCCAGAGATTTTGTTGTAAGGGTTTTACTTCAGGTTTTAAAGGAATATTGTGTTGAATGATATGGGTATCATAAGTTTTTAGATCTCGATAGGACCACGCTAAGACATCTTGATATTGCCTAAAAACTTTGAGATAGGCCTTCCTTTCCTCTTTGGATATTGTCTTGCTGAGGTTTACGATTTTTGGGTTTTCCGGGGTCTGATATTTATAGTTTCATGCATGGGACAGGAACTACCAATCTTCGCATTTTTTTACCCCTTAAATCGTTCCTTTAGGTCAAAAAGATTTTCTAAATTAGATATCCCCTTCGGTATCATGTGAGACTTCAATTTGTCAGTCGGTTGATCTGTATGAAGGTCGGTTTCCATTGATTGTTCCTGGAATACTTCATCGTCAATAGCCAAGTCTTTTAAATTATCTTGGTTAGTCAAAAAATTTATGATCTGTTCATCTCCCTCAAAGACATTCCAACTAGAAATATTGTTGGGCACCAATGGTTGTAGATAAATTCCACAGTAAACTAGGAGGTTCCATAATCTTCTAGAGGTCATAGCCTTGAAGAAGCGGTGGCCCAGGAATCCGCAAGAATGTTATTTTCTCTGGGAATCACCGTAATGTTGAAAGATTCAAAGTGCTCTATTAGCCTGTGTATTTCTTGTTCGTAATTCTTCAGATGCGGAGAATTGAAATGTATAGTGTTCCTTACTTGTCTAAAGATGATTTCAGAATCTCCAAAAACATTCAATTCTTTGGCGTTTAAGTCTATGGCTTTCTTTAGCCCATGTACTAGATCTTCATACTTGGTGGTTTTGTTTGTGCATTTGAACTATAGTCTGTGGGACAGGAAATGTCATTTACCTTTCAGATCAATGAGGATGCACCCTGCCTTAGACCCTTCTTACGATTTAGAGCCTTTGAAGTATAAGGTCCAAACTTTTGGGAGAAATCTATCAGCTTCTTCTTTCCTATCAATTTCCTCTTTTCCTCCTGTTAGTTTTGTGGTTTCTAATGCAGATTCTTCGCAGAAGAGGGATTCCCCCGCCATCGTTGAAAATTCCTCTCGAAAAATCATTTCAAATTTTTGAGTAAGAGGGACATCAGATGAGAGAGGGGAGAAGTACCCGAAGTAGGAATCACAGGAATAATTGCCTAGCATAGGAAAATCTGCCGACAAGGGTTCATTTAGGGTTTCTAAGTGAATGACAATATGTTTTATATATATATCCCTATCAATTTTGATCATATTTGTGTGCCCTTTTAATGGCAATGAGAGGTGAGTCCAGTCTGTACTCAAGTATATGTTTAACTTCTCAGACCAATCTCAGCTTAATAATAACCCATAAGCTTCCAAGATATCTACTACAATGATGTCAATCACCTGCACAAATTTAGGATGTGTCACTATTCTGATCATTACATTGTTGAGTTCTCCCATGACCTTCACCTGGGTTTTGTCACGTTGTATTACATGTGTGTCACTTTTGAGAGGGACTATGTTTAGTTTTTTGCAAATAGACAGTGGCATAAAATTAGAGGATGCTCCTGAATCGACCAAACAGTTATGGAGGTTTCTATTGAAGACCTTGAATGTTAAAAGGAACGGCAGGACAAAAAATGTTCCCTTCTTATCTTCAGAGCAGGTGTTCACAGTTGGTTTATTTCCTAGATCTGTGGGAGTTAGATTTCTTCCCTGATCAGTGCTTGTCGTAGAATATTCTACCAATTTCAAAGCTTGTAACAGGAAGTCCTTTTGCTGAGGGATTCTACATATGTCCATAACTGATATATTAGCCTTCAAATTCTTCAAATCTTCAACTATGTTGTAATCCATCTTGGGTGATTCTCATGTATGGATGTTTATAGGGTTTCTTCGGGGAGAAAAAGGTATTTTCGGGTGATCGGGAGTTGGTCTCCCTCCTAAAATTTGGGTCGTAGTAACTTCGTTTGAGACAGGTTTACCCCTACTTCGTGTTTGCACAACCAAGACTTCTACAGGTGGTTTTTGAACCTCAAGCAAGTCATTAGAAGCATAGCTAGTTCAAGATCCCATATCAACATGGATGTTTCTTATTGTGGAGAAATTTATTCCTGATCGGCAATATTCATACTAGAGCCTCTTGATTGTTCGGTCAGGGAAACTTCATCTAGAAACCAATTGGCCATCCAATTCATTGTGTGCACCCACTAAGGACAGTCTCTTTCAGAGTAATTCTCTTGATGATAAGTGAAGAAAGAGACATATGATAGATTTCCCAAATCGATGTTTAGGTTGCCTAGGGGAGGTTCAATTTCTTTGAATGGTGGTGTTTTCCCTCGACCAAGTTTTGGGAGAACATTGGTCATGTTTGACCATTTTTGGGACTTCGACAGGCCGATCGAAGACGGAGTTCCCAAGCGAAGAGAAGATCGGGAGATCTCACCCTTTTTGCGAGATTTTTGAGTTTTAGGGTTTATGTAACGGGTATGGGATGTCGACCCATGGGACTTACCCATGTTTAGGCCCTTTTTGTAATGTATAAATAAGTATCTAGGCGATGTAAGAAAGATTTGATGGCTAGTGCTAATGTTAGCTATGTGCAAGAAGATGTGTAATGGCTTGCAGAGCTAAGTGCAAACGTTTTGTAAGTGCTTTGTGCACAGACTGTGTAAGGCTTTGTGCTTTGATCTAACTCGACGAAGGAGGATCTGGCAAGGTGCGCACATATCTCATGTCCTATGAGGAGTTGGCTTTGTAGCTTAGTGTTGGTAAGGAGATTGAAGAGACTAATAAAGAAGAAGAAGAGTTGGTGGACGTAGCCCCACACTAGGGTGAACCACGTATATCATGTGTCAATGTGCTTTGTGCTATGTTGTTTATGTTGTTTATGTATTTAATTTCTTAATCCATTTATGATTAATGCTTTATGTATCAATGAATGCTATATATACTCTAATTCCATGTGTTATTGGTTAGATATACTTAGATATTGGATAATGTTGTGTTGCTCTGTAACAAGGGTTTGACCTGTGATGTGAACAAGGGTTAAAATACCAATGAATGTTAATTGCTACATGCTTTGTTAACTATTGTGATCACAGATCTGTGTCTTGGATAGGTTGTAAACACTTGAGTCCTGCAACCCCCCCTGCCTCTACCTCGGGTGAGACTTCATCTACTTCGTAGGTGTTGCTGAAAGGGTCGGTAGTTAGGGTTTTGTTGGTGCATTGTTGAAGCGTTGAACCCTGGGTCTGCCCCTGTGCCAACGGGTGGATTCCTTTTAAATAAAGTCTTATATGGTCTCTGGACTTGGTTTATTTCCCTTGCACTTTTCTTCATGTCTATGATTTTGTTTTGATAGATTTTTTACCATGCATTGAAGGTCCTCTATGTCCCCACTTCCCTTTTCAGGAGTTTGTTCTATTTGTTTCCCTGGGGGTATAGTAAGAAATATCCCTCTCCTAGGAGGAGGTTGAACTTATTTATTAACTAAGGAAACATGGACTTCTATACATCCCTTCATTTGGAACTCTATCATTTTGGATTCTTCAAAATTATCAGCTAGGGTTAGTTTTGCAGCCCTCTTCACAAACATGGAAATAGAAGCTGGGAGAGCATTAGTGTATACTTTGATTTGCATCTCCTGAGTAGTCTTATCTCGGGATGGAATTTGTTTAAGATGGTGGTAAATATTTGATTAAATTATTTGACCCTTTCCTTCGAACTCATGGCGGCGGTGAACAACTCATCCATCAAAGCTCCTGTAGTAGTTTCTTCTGCAAATTTATCTAGAAAGTCTTTTTCAAAATTCATCCAACTTGTTATGGATCCTACGGGTAAGCTAAAATACCACGTGGAGGATGAATTTTTGAAAGTATAGGGGAATATCCTGCAAACTACATATTCATGTTGGACATTCATTAGTCTGATAGCTAGTATAAATTTATTGATATGGTCTTCAGGAAATCATGAGGTTTCAAGGTCAAATTTAGGAAGTAATTTCTCTGGGTGTCGGGGAAGGTTATGTACTGATCCTGGGATGGCCAAAGCATATCTGGCCAGCAAAGGTTGATTGTTCTAAGGTGTATTTCCCCTTTCTTTAGCATGGTCATTGTTATCTTCCACGTCTTCAAATCCTAAGTTAAACCCTTCTTCTTCTAAAAAATTTTGGGCTAGGAGAAGTTACCGGCCAATGTTTCAGTGATTACATTGAGAGAATGTTCAATTTTTATGAGGGAGAAATCTATTAGGTCTTCTACCATGTGCACGAAAACCTGGTCTGAGGATTCGACCACTGGTTTTCTTATTTTTTTTCTTCAAGGAAGTAATGGAGCTAAGGGCAACTCACCAATATATCGGGCGTATGCTCTTGTGATTATTCTGAATTGATTCAATTCCTCATGAGGAAGAGTGTAAGGTATATCAGGTAACAGGATTTCCTCCTCATGTTGGGGTGAGTCACTCATTTCTGGAGTACTCAGTGCGTGTGGGTTGTATGGGAATGACTATCCATGCATGTGGGTTGTTTTAAATCTATAGGTTGTTTGAAATATTATGTGAAATATGTATTCATCCATTCATTCTTCACACCCTCCTTCTAGAACAAATTCTGCTGAGGGGTCCTACATCCCTTTAACTCAACATTAGGAACCAAACCAACCACCGAGGCCCAATTAGACTCCTCAGCATTTAATAGTGGAATGGTTCTCCAAATCTTGCGATCCGACCAAAATAATTGATGGGATTTATGTTTTCTTGTGAAGGTTTTTCCCATTTGGTTCAGAAGTTCCCTTTTTTGTATTATTACTTAGGTAGGACTGATATAAGGTAAAGTCGGTGTAAAACAAACAAGTGACAAAGTGGGAAGAAACTTAACTAATGGAGAAGAGGCTGAGCTTAGGATAACCCTTTACTTTAGCATGCAGACAGTGATTGTCTACCACAGGCCTAGTATTAATACATTAACCATGTAGGTATTCCAATTACTGACTAGGATACGATTTATCAGAAGAAAACATGCATGCGATAAATGATGGAAAGAAAAATAATTCACTTAACTCTAATCATCAATCACATAATAACACAATGATTTGTCTTCATCATTAAAGAAAGAACTGTAAAACATTGCATCAGATAACTTATCAATAGATTTAGTAGCTCTTACTCGTTACAACATCCATTCATGAGACTAAATAAGAAATAATTATTCTCCACATCCAATCATACATGCAAATGATGAAAACACAAACTTGTCTCTGGTCCCAAAAAGGACTTCTCAATTAAAGGAAGCTCCCAAATAGTTCTTAACAAAACCAAAAATGAGGGTCTTTGCAGCAACCATCGACCTTTGCTAATAGGTCAATCCTCCTATTTATAACATACTATTAACTAAAAATAACTACTAAAGTGCAACTAAGTAAAACAAAAATCACCACATGGCGCTCTCTTCTATCAAGTTTACTAAGAGTCATCTCAAAATATCACTTAAGTGGGTGACTCTTCTTGTAATCCGACCACTTGATGAACAGATCCTTGCAGGTGTTGGCATATGGGAATCTATATTGTTCCATTAGGGCCGAGCGAATCTCTCTTATCTCTACCTCTTGTGCATGATACTTGACTATACTGGCACTTAATTTTTGCAACATAGCCCAAGATTTGATCGGGTGCTCCATAAACTATCACACCTGACCTGGCATAGTATCTTTCACCTTTTCTATCTCCCCGACCCATGATGAGACTTGCTTAGCATGCGATTTGACTATGTCACGCAAATCGACAAATTCATCGGGTGTACCAAACTCGGGGATTTCGATATCTTTCATCACCCGGTTGATTTTTATCCATCTTTTCTCTCACTTGGCCAATTTCTCCTGGATTTCTCGATGAGGTTACCGAGGCATTTTAACCCAATACTCGGTCGATTTCCTTATGCGGTCGATGTTTCTTTCCCTTAGCACCCGGATCTCGTGCTCTTCAGCATCTCGACCTTTTTTCACCACGCTGATATAGTCAATTATTTTCATGGCTTGATGTGCTTTCACGTACCACCTCTCCATATCTTTGCACGTGGAAAGCTCCATGAGGGTGTCTTCTTGCAGCTCATCTATCCTTGCAGTGAATAGGTTTTGTTCATCTGTAAATTTCTTGTAAGCCTCCTTGAATTCGCTCCTTAGGTACACCGCGGCATGTGTGGTGTCCTGGTAATATTTCACCAAGTGGTGCAAATGTTCCAATTCCTTTAAAGTAGCATCCAGCTACTCTTCATCCCTTTTATCCCTGTCCAGGGTGGCATATTTTATTGCCATCCCTACATTGATAAGTTAGAACGTCTTAGCATTCTCTGTTTTGATAAGGTTGTCCACTGTAGTGATGAGGATGGAGCGATATAAAGTGATTCTCCTCTTCTTGGTGGTTCTCTAGACGATATCTTTCCTTTTCTGATCATATGCGATGGCATGTATGTCGGCTACTTCGTACACAGGTTCGAGGATTTTCTGATCTTCCCAAGTGAGTGTATTCCCATACTCCCGATGGTATATACTTGTTCAAGACTAGGTTCTTGAACTTCCTCTCTGTTTTTTGAACGCCTGACTTTTGTTTGTTATTCTTCAGGGAGTTGAGCACCGATCAAAATTGAGGCATCAGGGGTAGGCTCAGTACTTACTTGATCTTCGGTAGTTGGGACATTCCTGTTGTGGACCTTCTTCCTTTGGTTCATCCAACCCTGGCTCGTCCTTCAGACTGTTCTCTTGGGTCTCGAGTGCATTGGGAAGCTCAATGTCTAAGACACTCTTGACTTCTTGTTCATTCTGTGGAATCCCCTAAAATTAAGTTTCGAGAACTGGGGAACATGTTTTCTCTGACTCCTTTTCCTCTTTGATATGTACAGGGATCACAAGAGATACCTCTGGGATCTCATCATCATCATATATTTTTATCAGTTCGCTTAAGATATTTTGCGCACTTGCTCTCCCTAATGCTCTGACTGTCTCTGGCTGAGCCAAAACACCTGTCGGTGATCCGGTCGATGGCGTTGTGAGTTCAGGGTCATCTACACAGTAATTTCATCAATATCTATGAATTCAAGGTCGCTTGGGCCCTCCTAGATTTCATCTAGGTTGTTGATAGGGAGCCTTGTCATACCTATGAGATCTAGGTCATCTTCCATCCGATAAATTATCCATTGCGCCTATTTTATCTTGAGTAATTCCCTCTTCCATGCATACAGAGCCATGGGGAAACCTCTTTCCTACACCGGGGCCACCAAGGGCTCTTATGTTTCTTCTGCTACTTCGGCTGCTAGAATTTCTTCTCTGGCCCTAAGGGCCCCATGAGTCAATTTTTCTAGGATCATCGCATGTTCATCTAGGCTCATGGATTTGAACCTGGTAATTTTGGGATCGACCATCCTTGCCACCACTTTTTCCCAATCCTGGGAATTTTCTGTGAAGACTTCATCTTCAAACTTGTCGTGGGCGTATGGCCAGCAGGACGACACTTGCGAGGCATGCTTCAAGACTAGACCCTTTGGGTCGTGTTTGCAGAATCGGCTGGTCTGGAATCTAAACTCTAATTGGCTCAATCCTTCTTGCTTGTCCTGAGCGGTGTCCTTCACCATGTAGAAGCCTACATGGAACAAATAAGGTATGAACGCCCTTTTCTTATCTTTGACCAAAGTGGCGTTGTATCCTTGCAGGATGGTCTGGTAGCATATCTCCCCCACTACAAGTCATTCGGGGACATGCATAGGTAAAATATATGGTGCTCTGGTGGCCTTGAAAACCATGATTTAGGTATCTCACTCATCCATATACCAGTGACCAACCTTTGATATCGTATTTTTGGTCGTAACCGACAGTCTGATGCATTCTTTCTTGAAAAGAATAAAATAAATGTGTGCGATGAATTCATCGCAGATGAGGAAGTAGGATTTTTTGTACATGTTCTCCCATAAAATTCTAAAATATATGTGGATCAGGATTTCTGCGACGTGTCATCTCAGATTCATGACAGCGAAAATTTGTATGGCACACATAACATCTAGTAAATACGAAGCCATGTAAAAGATTGGAGTCTCTCCTTCTTTTTGTGTCTGGGCCTATTGTATGCAGATGCTCAACTACTTTGAAATGATAGATCCCCAGTTGAAACTACTCCTGGAAATGGGCACTATGTAAGCTAGAGGCATCCATGCCTCCAAAAACTAGAGAAATCTTTCTCCCCATACAACCAATAGATGAGAGCCATCAGGTAGATGTAGGGCTCCCTTAATTTGGTCGTCTGGTACCAGTCGGAGGTCCGATTGGTGTATTTTTTGTCTTCTCTCCACCATGAGGCCATCACCTGGTTGGTGTCGTGGTGCTCATATAATTTTATAATGAAATACATATTAATTCACTCCTCTGGGTCTCTAAGCTTGTAATACTTCTGGACCTCCACTGGAAGGAAAACTCCGACACACTCGCCATTGCTGTCATTAATCAAACATTTTTGTGTACCCATGTGGTCAATGAGCCACTTCAGGACTTCTATGTAGGGGAACACTAGAGTTCTTCTTGCTACCATGTGCAAGTATGATATTCAAATATTTGAAAAACCTTCATCGTCAAGCGCTCTCACATCTAGGTAATTGTTTGGGACGTATTCCAAGAATTCTTCTCGGTTGATCTTCTTGAAGAGTTCCCCCCAATGTGGGAGTCCTACTTTGGTCCCAGTGATTTCCTTTGTGTTTCCAAAGGCTGAAGGTTGAGTGAAAACCTTCCTTGTGGATGTTTTACTAATTGGTTCCAGTCTTGGAGAAAATTCTTTTTTTTTTGCGGCACCCGGAGAAGAGCCTTCTCCTACCTCTGGTTCTTTCAGCTTGGGCACCCTCGAAAATCATCTGGTGGTTGGATTTCTTGGAGGCATTGTTCCTACAATCGAAATAAAATATTTTAGAGACGGCGTATAGAGAAACACTAGATAAGATATATATATATATATATATATATATATATATATATATATATATATATAAAGTGTAAGCATGAAAAAATCCACAAACTAGTACATACCTATAAACCTTGTTAAAGCTAGTTATTTGTTACTCACGAGATCTCTACATCCTTCAAATCGCTCATTTCGCTTCTCCGGATTCTCTGAAACTCCTCTGCGCGTGGAATGGTTTCGTATACAATGGCTCAAGAGAATTTAAACCAAGGAAGAACTTACCTTGTCGTAACAACCATTTAATCTGGGTGATGAGTGGAATTCAAACAAATCTGTCGCCGAATCTCTGCAATTTAAATTCATCGTGGGTTGATGGCGGAGGCGCGGAGGGTGATGTTTTCTATCGGTAATTTCAAACGGTTTTTTTGATTCACACACGAAGTAGAAACTAATGTGATATTTGGAATTAATTAGTCCTTTAAACGCTCCAAATATAAATGTATCTAGTGCTAAAATGTCCTATCATGTCTCTTTATTAATGGGCAGATCAGGGGTCGACAATGGGTTATGGACGTTTTCGTTGATATCCTTCTACGAAAAACCTCCGACGTTGATCAATTTCATCGTACGGTGTTGACGTGGAAAAACTGGATGCGAGGTGTGACTTGGATTTAGGGGACTAAGAATGACTCGAGGTAAAACTGGGTCATACATTTCTCCAATCTGGAAAAGACACATTGTGGTGAAGACTGGTGACTTAATTCGCGACTATCAATTAGAGTCGGGACTTTCTTCAAGTTGTGTGTTTCAAAATAAAACAAGGATCGTCGATGACGAAAAGGTATCTGAGGTCAACGATCAGGGATAAACCTATCGCATGTTTTTCTTTGGATTATCTTCTTCGAAAACTCTTGATGTTGAAACACTTCGGGAATCGGTGATCGAGAAAAACTCTTTAGCATGGTCGAAATTTTCGTCACAATTTGGTTTTCTATGATTTCGACAAGCGTGTCAGGTATCAGCTATCGGTGATATCGTTTCTTTGTTCCTTAACGTTTACTCCCTTCGCCTTGTATCGACATCGAACGGGATCGTCTATCTGTGATGTCCATAGGTGATACTTGTCGTGAAACAAAAGCTTCATTTCGTCGATGTCGGTGAATATCGTCACTCGATGAATGAGGTTTTTTGAGTGATTCTTTTACACCTCTTAATTCCTTCCAATGTCGATTTTTGGAGCGCGTCGGGTGAAGTATTTTGGCTGTTTGATTCCTTATTTAAGTGTTAAGCCTCTTTGATTCACGAGGTTTTCATAAGTTAGAAAAACTTGAATAGCTAATGAGAGTCAAGAGAACAAGTAAGACAAAACATTTTCTCAAAAGGAAATCGAATTCAGACAGCGCAAAAAATCAAGTGGTACCCAAAAAGTGAAAAATTGACATAAGATTTTTAGGGTGTGTTGAGTGCTCAAAAGTTTCTTGGCTTGGCCCTTACATTATCAAGAAGAAGTCTGAGAAAGAAAAATACTACTTGAAATCCTTGTGTTATCACTCTGTAATTTATCAGCTGAAGAAGAAATTGACAGAGGTAATTGTTTCAACCGCTTGGAGTCTTGGATATAGCCCTCCAAGACTCAGAGAGGGCTCTCTCTGTATGATTTAACTTGGTATGGAATAGGATAGATGTCAGGATAGCTATGAAAGTATGGGGTTGGGGTTTTGGTTTTTAAATGGTTGGTTTGGGACAATAAGGAGGATCATTGGGCAAATGGGGTCAACAGGTCAAAACTGAGTGAATGAATGAATAACTAAGAACACTTGTAACCAGGCAAGGCAGCCATGACAGTGAATCTTAATATTTGTAAGATGGGAAAGAAGAATGCGTTAAGAATCATCTCAAATGCAAAGCAGCGTTCATCTGAATTCTACATTCAATTTAAAAGAACTTGGCCATGCTTGAAAGGTATGGACCAAGTCACTGTTATTGCATGGGGCTCTTATTGAAATTCTTTTATGCCCTCTTTTATTCTTTTTCTCTCTTTTTCTTTTCTTTTCCTTTTTTTCTCTTTTTATTTTTTCTCTTTTTCTTTTTCTCTTTTTCTTTTTCTTTTCTCAAATTATTTGCAAAATGAAAAATCATTTTACAAACAAAAAACACTAAAGAGATAACATTTCAGTCACCAGTTGATCCTATAAATTATAGGGTGATAACAGCGGCTCCACCTGGGGATGGTACTCTCCTTGTGAAGTGCCAATAATCTTGATTCCTGATGTTCTAAAACTTCCTCCATAGTCGCCTTTGTTGCTTGATTGGTTTTATTTTTGAAAAATGGAAAACAGTGGTTAGCGGCTTAGGGCCTTCTCTTCGGGCTTCAACCATCTAACCAAATTTATTCACTCAGAAACTCGCAAGAAAAATAAAAAATGGTTTGTACAATGGAAAGTGTGACTTCAGGTCTCTACTGAGGCGGTGAATAATGCTTCAGAATTTTGCCATTTACAGGTCCTCCTAGCAGATCTGTCCCATCACTGTTGTTTAGCAAGAAAGCGTTATTTCCTCTAAATGCTTGAATCATGTATGGTCCCTTCCACAAACTATCGAATTTTCCATGCTTTCCCTTGTCTTCATTTTGGGAACCCCATCTCAGCACCAAATCTCCTAGCTCAAAATCATCTTCCTTGGTTCTTTTGTCAAAAATATTCTTAATGCTTTCTTGGACTACCTGAGTCTTGTTGTATACTTCTTCCCTAGACTGCTGCAAATGGATCATCTGGTTGATTCTTCTTTGGGAGTCGTTTGGCTCGGCTTGCATATCTTGCAACAATTTCATCACAGGGACTCCTAAGGAAGTGGGAAAGACTGCTTTTGTGCCATAGACCAATTGATATGGTGACATACCGATTGACCTTTTGATGGTCAGTCTATCGGCCCATAGTGCGAAAACCAACATGTTGTGCCACGACTTCTTGTTTTCCTTCAAAGTTTTCTTCATAATGTTTACCAGGGTTTTATTTGATGATTCTGCCAGCCCATTTCCCTGAGGGTAGTAAGCAATGGAATGTCCCAAGACAATATGATACTGGTTACAGAAATATATGAGTTTCTTAGATCGAAAAGCAGTTGCATTGTCAGTTATAATTTTTCTAGGACATCTAAAGCAAGACAAGATATTATTTTCAAGAAATTTAATAATGACAAAATAAGTGGTTTTCCTGCTTAGTACTGCTTCAATCCATTTTGTAAAATAATTCATGGCAGTAAGAATCCACCTATGTTGGCCCGAAGAAGGAGGATGTATTTCCTCGATGAATTCTAATCCCCATTGCTAGAAAGGGGCCTCAACGGAGATTGGTTTCAGGGGTAGAGGAAGAAGTTTCCTTTTGCCTTCAAACAGTTGACATTGATGACATGAAGTCACTTTATGATGCAGATCAGCGAATAGAGTTGGCCAATAGAATCCAGCTCTGAGGATTTTGTTGGCTGTGGTCTTCCAATTCAGATGACCAACACAGTCTCCTGCATGAAAATCCTGCAGTACTTTGTCAACTTCATCCTTCAATAGACAATTTAACAAAATACCTCCAGGATATTTCCAATACAGATTGCCTTCTAGAATGCAGAATTTTAATGCTTTCAATTTCAAAAACCTAGCTTTAATCTTGGTTAGACCAGGGGGAGCTTGTAAATTATGTAAAACAAATATCAGGTTTACGTACCATGGAGAGTTGAGAAATACCTCTCTCACGCTTGGAGTCGTCTGCTCACCTTGTTCATCTACAGCGGCTAAGAAATTAATGTCAAGAGCATGGAAATTTGATTCAACCATTAACTTTGCTAGACCTTGACCTTTAATCAGTTTAGTAGGCTTAATCTCTATGTCATACTCTAGAATGATAGCAATCCATTTTCCTCTTCGGTCGTCCAGATTGTCCTGGGTTAAAATGTCTTTTACTACCGCATTCAGAACATATGCAATGGTGTGAGAATGAAGAATGTATACGCTAAAATATTTTATGGCTTTCACCAAGGCAAAAGTTTGTTTCTCCATTATTTTATAATTCAAAGTAGCATCTCTTAAAACTTTACTGAAAAATGCTATGGGTTGTTCATACCCTTCGTTGTTTTTCTGTAGTAATATTGCTGCAATGGTATGTTCAGAGGCGAAAGAAAAAAGATAGAAATCTCTGGTGAAGTAAGGATTGATCAAGACTAGGGCCTGCGTGAGTGCGCGTTTGACTTGTTCAAAAGACTGCCTAGACTCAGTGTCCCATTTTATTTTTGTGTCCTGTTTTAACATGTTTATGATGTTTCTGAGAAGCTCAGCCAGGTTGGGTATGAATCTTCGCAGAAATTTTATTTTTCCAATAACAGATTGTAACTCTTTGATGTTTCTTGGGTGTTCTAATTTCTGAATGGCCTCGATTCTGCTGGGGTCTATTTTAATTATGTCCTTAGATATTATGTGCCCTAGCAGTTTACCTTCCTCTAATCCTAAAAGGATCTTTTTAGGATTTAAAGAAATCCCAAATCTCCTGCATTTCTCAAAAACTTGTCTGAGATGTCATAAGTGCTCGTCATCAGATTGGGAAAACAAAGTTAATTCATCCAGATAGATGACAATAAATTTTCTGAGTTCTTCCACAAAAGCGATATCCATTTCCCTCTGGAAAGTGGCCTCGGCATTCATCAACCCGAAATTCATTTTCACATACATGAAAGTACCCCATGGTGTTGTGAAAGTGGTTTTGTCTTGGTCATCTGGGTGAACGAGGACCTGATTATAACCCGAGAACCCATCCAGTAAAGAGATTCGACTTGATCTGACTACCCTTTGTAATATGTGGTCCATTTTTGGCAATGGGTAATTGTCCTTCAGAGAGACCTTATTAAGATTTCAGAAATCGATGCAAAGCCTGATTTCTCAGGATTTCTTTCGTGTTGGGACCAAATTTGAAACCCATTTGGAAAACCGTAATAGGACTATGATTTTAGCATCGTACATTTTTTTGATTTCTTTTTCTATCAGTGGAAGTAGCTTGGGATTGATTCTCCTAAGTTTATGTCGGAAAGGTTTTTGATCTTCTTTTATTGGAATCCTATGTTGTATGATGTTGGTGTCATAAGCCTTCAAGTCCTCGTAACCCCAGGCAAATACGTCTGAATATTCCTTGAAAAGCTCAATGTATTTGAGTTTATGCTCAGGGGGTCATGATTTGGAAAGTTTCACCATCCCGGGTTTCTCGTCTGTCCCTATATTACAATCTTCTACTTCTCGACCACTGGCTTCAATTTTCGGTTTTTTAACTACATCATTAAAATCAAATAAGTCTTCTAAAGGAACTAAACCCCTAGGTAAAACATTACTTTTCATATGCAAAATATCAGCTTCTATCTCATCATCACCTAACTCTCTTGAATCTATCTTATTTACACTATCATTTCCAAAATAAGGTCTTTTTACATTTTCATCTTCATTTTCTAAGTCTATGTTTGTACACTCGAAATCATTTTTACATTGCAGAAAATCTTCAATTTGATCATCATTACCAAATACCTGCCAATATCTAATGTTGTCTGGAACAGTTGGTCTACATTTCACCTCCACTGTGTATGGGCGAGTGGAACGAAAAGGTATCTTTCATGTGGTTGCCGACGTAGCTAACCCGTCTGCCAAAATATTCTGTCCCCTAGGCATCACTTGCAAATCAACTTCAGTGAAACATTTAAGGGCATCTAGAACAGCATTCCTATAAGCTCTAAGATGGGGGTGTTTTGTTGCATACTCACCTTTAATTTTCTTGATTATTAACTCAGAATCACCTCTTACCATAATTTTTTTGGCACCAACTTTCTTCAAAAGTTTAAGACTGAGCATCAAAGCTTCATACTCAGCTATGTTGTTAGTGCATTGAAAATTCAATTTGTAAGAATGATTTTATGAATACCTGGATCTGTGATTGTGCAACCAGACTCCTGCTCCAGCTCCTTATTTACTTACAGCTCCATCAAAGTCCATGCTCCAAAAATCCGCCGGCAATTCTTCAGTTATTACATTTTTCCTTCTTTCTGCCTCAACGATGTCTTGACCTTTGTCCAGACCAGATGTATATTCTTCCAGCTGAGTGATTTGTTTTCCCGTGTCACCATCATTGTATAGGATGAAAGAGTCCAGGTCAAAATGTGCAGAGTATAGAGGATAGTTATGTGGCTTTTCTTGGCTGCTAACCATGTACTTCATCATTGTTTCTCTGTATAGTCTTCTTTGTTGACCAAAAGCTAGGACAATGGCATACGACATATCCAACTGCAAAGTACCTTTCAACTTGCCCCCCCAAGACTGGGATAGCAACATACCATATTTTGGGGGAATGTTTGCAACCACAACATCCATGACCATACTTTTTGCCGGAATCTGAACCAGGGTGATACAAATATCCATGATCAAACCGATACATCTAACTTTATTCGAGTCAAAAGAGTGTAAGTCCTTGTAAGGTCTGGTAACCTCAAATCCCAATATTTCCATCACTACTTTAGGCATCAGATTATGGGAAGCCCCCAAATCTAACATAGCATTCTACAGAATCAGGTCGTGTATATTAAGGTTGATGTAAAAAGGAGCGACAACACCATTGTCAGTCTGACCATCCACTTTAGGTCCGAAAAGGAGTTCAGGTTGATCATCTATAATGTTCACACTATATGAATGATTTGTTGATCCAACAGTTAAGGCCTTCGTGCCTATATCAAGCTCAATGGTCAGCGCTTTAATCACCTATGAACGGTAAGCGTCTTTGCTCAACAATTCGGAAAGTGGAATGGGAATTTTTACTTTGGCTAATTCCCCTTCGAGGCTGAAAGGTGTAGGTGCTCTGCTTTAGCTCAGCAATTCTGATTTTTCCACCACAATCTTCTGGCCCGAAGCATTTGGTGGGTTAGTCGATGAAACCTCGGTCTACGATGCTCTTTTCAGAATAGTAAGGTTTCTTTTTGTTGGAACTTCAACATTACCTTTCTCAGGGCTCTTCTCGGCAAAAGGCTCAGGGGATTTTTGGGTTTTGACTATCTTCTTTGTTTCGGTCATCTTTTTTGGAGAACTTCCATCTGTCTTTTCACTTCGCAGATTGTACTGTCGGTGTACCTCCAAAATAGAATTTTCAAATGCCTGTTGTTTGGCGTCTTCAGTTTCTTCACTTACCTTTGTTTGATTGAGAAGAAAAAGTTCTTGCTCTTCCTGGGTAAGGAAAATAGCTTCGTTATCGTGAATGCCCATGAGGTTTATGTGAGTATCCTCCAGTTCTTCAATTACTTCCTCTCCTTCATTGGCATAATTTTCTTGTAGGGGAGGTTTGATCTGTTGATCAGGACCTCTGTGTTCCCTTTGATCCCTAGGATCTCTCTGCCTGATTTGAGGAGGGTTTCTTCTGAAGTTAGGATTCTGAACTTGAGGAACTGGTGGGTTTTCTCTAGGAGGATTTTTTTTGAATACAGTAAGTCTCTCCATCATTCTTTCCATTTCTCTGGCCAAGGAATCCAATTTGGAATCGGAGGTTGATGTGGAAGGTTCCTCTTTAATTAGGACTCTCCTCTCTATCCTCTGTCATGCCCTTTTTGCCAACAGGTTGGCCTCCACACTTATTGCACTTTTTTGCATGTCCTCCAGGGTGGTGGAGTTTCTTTCCCTTAATTGATACGAAATATCGGCATCAAAACCATCGAGGAATTTTATCAATGCCAAACCTTGTGGAGGTTTAATATCAGCTGGAATTGCATTGTACAGGTTATTGAAACGGGTGCAGTAATCTTGTACTGTCTCACCTTGATTTCTTCTAATATTTTTGTATTCTGAAAATATTTGGAGAGGGTTTTTCTTTACCTCCCATCTGTCTAGAAAACTTCTTTGAAATGTGGTAAGGTCAAGGACTGAGGCAACACGTAAAACTTTATACCATTTCTTAACGTCACTCATCAAACTTTGGGCAAACAATCTCATTTGGACGTCAGCCTCATCTACTTCCTGCAGGTCAAAATAATCATTCATTTTATCAACGTGTTGTTGGGCGCTCAAGGGTCTTGTTCCATCAAACTGTGGAAGTCTCATTTGATAGTCTTGGGGCATAGCATGAATGGGTGCAGCCAACACCAAGGGAGAATATTTGGCTGCCATGATAGGTGGAAGAGGCGGGATGACAACCTGGATGCTAGGTGGGCTGGTGACAGAAGATGAGGATGAGGAGGGACTAGTTGGCGCAAAGTGAGTGGTTTGAAGTTTAGCAGTGGTAGATAGAGCTTCAGGAGTCCAAGGTTGCAAGACGGTTAGGTCCAGAATGATTTCAGTCACAAAGCTATCAGATTTTGTTCTAAACAGGCTTTGTTTAGAAAGGATGTCAAAGTCAAGATCCTGAAGGGAAACAAGCTCCTCTGGAAGGGAAGGGGATTATGACTTACTGTACCTTCATTAATGGTCTTTTTCCTGAGTAACTGTTCTGGATTATCTGTTTCTATCGCAGGTTCTGGGTCTGGGTGAGATCGAGTATAAGCTCTTTTGGGAGCCAGATTTATTTTTTATTTTTATATATATACTTTTTAGTTTTACGAGTCTGAAAATAATATGTACAGGTTTTTAACAACCTCTAAACATTACTTCCTTCTCAGATTTGCAATATTTCAGAAGCAAACTTTTCTTCTAGGGAAAAGAAGATGTGAGGTTAAAAATTTGTTCAGTTCTTTCCCCAGTGGAGTCGCCACTATGTTATCACTCTGTAATTTCTTGGCTGAATAAGAAATTGATGGAGGTAACTGTTTCAACCGCTTGGAGTCTTGGATCTAGCCCTCCAAGACTCAGAGAGGACTCTCTCTATATGATTTAACTTGGTATGCAATAGGATAGATGTCAGGATAGCTATGAAAGTATGGGGTTGGGATTTTGGTTTTTAAATGGTTGGTTTGGGACAACAAGGAGGATCATTGGGAAAATGGGGTCAACAGGTCAAAACTGAGTGAATGAATGAATAACTAAGAACGCTTGTAACCAGGCAAGGCAGCCATGACAGTGGATCTTAATATTTGTAATATGGGAAAGAAGAATGGGTTAAGAATCATCTCAAATGCAAAGCAGAATTCATCTGAATTCTACATTCAATTTAAAAGAACTTGGCCATGATTGAAAGGTATGGACCAAGTCACTGTTATTGCATGGGGCTCTTATTGAAATTCTTTTATGCCCTCTTTTATTCTTTTTCTTTCTTTTTCTTTTCTTTTTCTTTTTTTCTCTTTTTCTTTTTTCTCTTTTTCTTTTTCTCTTTTTCTTTTTCTTTTCTCAAATTATTTGCAGAATGAAAAATCATTTGACAAACAAAAAACACTAAAGAGATAACATTCCAGTCACTAGTTGATCCTATAAATTATAAGGTGATAACACCTTGGACAGGAGAAAGATGACATTACCAATAGATGGGTCTCTTCTCCGACCGTACATTCAAGTCACTTGACATATTCAAGGCCCAGGCCCCAGGTAAGTAGGTATGTCATCTTGATTTATTTCATTTTCATTTTGATTCTTCATGGTATCTTAGTTTCATTTCATTTTTTTTTTCATTTTTCTCTACTTGCATATTTATTTCATCATATTACATATTTAGTTTAGAAATTTTTTTAAAACTGCAAAATTTTCTTTTCTAGATTAGTTTTTATTTTTGAGATTTTATGTTAGAGACCTAAACCCTCACGTAGGTAGAATAATATATTCTGATGTAATAAAGGTCAATATTAATAAGGCCTAACAATAAGGAAGAATAAGTCGAATGTAAGAAGACCTAATAGAAGCTTCTGCTTCTAGAAGGATCTTCCTTTAGATGGTTCTTTTGATAGACATATTTAGTATAAATATGAGTCGAGGGTATGATAATTGTTGTCTTGGATATTATTGTAATAGAGCTCTACTCGACTAGAGGTTTACCCCTCGAAGAGGCAAGTGAACATTGCTCTTAGTAATCGAAGTGTTCTTTCTGGTGTTATTATGTTATCATTTCAGTATTATTGTGGTATTGTCATGGTTATATTGTTGCTCATATACCATATCTAGAATTTTATTTCTATTACTTTTTATATATGGAATATTACAAGTGGTATCAGAGCACTTTCCTCAGCAGAAAATTGTGGGTAAATGTTTTTCAGGGTAGAGACGTATTCCAACATTTTTAAGCTACACAGATCTGTCGTTATGCGCATAAACTCGTGGTTGAGGGATTCATACATACAAGAAATACAAGTGGTACTTAAGAGCACATATTTTGTCCACCCTTGTAACCCCTGTTGGTACCCCTTTGAGTGGTAGAACATCAGACAACACCTGTATACGGATCGGCCTAGATTTCTTGAATCCTTCTTTAGATAAACTGATCGACCGCCTGACTGCTATAGTGTCACCGAGAATAGCACTTTGGAAGCTCTAGTACCTGGGTAGTTGGGTAGTACAGCTAAGGGAATAGTCTAGAATCCTTATTTGGTGCCCTGAGATATTGGGCTCAGTACTATTGTTGGACCCGACATGTATATCAGAGAGCTATAGCACAGGGAAAACCCTTGTCTGTAGAACCCTTGAATACCTAACCCTTGGGGATGGAAACAAAAAATAAAACAAACAAGATCTATTGTCGTGCAACTATGTTCAAGTTTCCAAATCACTACACATTTCTTCCTGGTTAAGCATTTGGGCATTTCATCATTGCAGTATTATTCAAACTGGAGTATAACTCCGCAGGTGTAAAAAAAAAAATGGAAATTTTTGCACCATTATTTGAGACCTATTCCATTGGATTTATCTCTTCGTCCTTATCACATTCATACCTATCATTTTCCAGCAAAAATTTTTCCCCCACCTGCCCCTCTTTGGTTCCCTCATCATAATGGTCCATACCCATAGCCAAGACTTGGAAGCTCGCTTCAATACCTTGCAATATAATTTCATAGAGACCCAACAAGAAGTGAGATAGCTCAGTGCCAATATTTCCACCATCAATAATACCATGCATTCCTCCATCACTGCCTCAATCACGGAACTCAAAGAAGACCTCAAACAAGACATGACTACCCATCTTTAATCTGTCGCTTCGATGATCTACACCAAGCTGCATATCCCTATAGATCCCCCTTTATCTGACCCATCTTTGCATACCGAAGATGAAACTTCCTCTCATTCCCATAATTTTTAGTCCCATCACTTTCGGTGTGACCTACGCCTTCCACGGGTGGATGTGACCAAATTTGATGGCTCGGATCCCATCGGTTGGGTAACTCAAATGGAACAATATTTCTCTTTGTAAGGCATTACAAATGACTTGGACAAACTCCAATATGGTGTTCTCCATCTAGATCAAGAACGTTGGCAATGGTGGCAATGGAGAAAAACTGCCCGTTAAGGTTATGTTGCTTGGACACAAGTTTTAACAGATCTTTATGAATGATTTGACACTGACACCAACCATTTAGGTCGTTTGACAAATTTGAAACAATCTGGCATAGTGGAAGACTTTATAGTTTCTTTTGAGCAACTAGCTTTTCGTACAGAGGGCATGTCCAATGCTTTTTTCGTAGAATGTTTTATCAGTGGCCTCAAGGATGAGATTTGTGCCCATGTCCTCATGGCTCAGCCTCATATTTGGGTGGAGGATACTAAACGAGCTAAGGAAGCACAATAGTTTGTCTCTACTCAAAACTAGAAACCCTCCTTTATTCCACGCACTAAACCAATAAATCCCACTCCTCCTTCTACTCCACTAAAGATCCAAAAATTGACCAGGGCTGAAACAAATGAACGCCAAATCAAAGGCCTTTTTTATAATTGTGATGACAAATATTTTATGGGAAACAAGTGTAAGGAAAAAAATCTTTTTATGGCCATCTCGGAGGATGTTTCGGAAGAGGATGTTGAAGCTCCCCTTGTGTTTGATTCACCTGAACTCACCGACATTACCCCTCCCTTAGAACCTCTCAAAGTAGAACCAGTCATTTCCTTAAATGCTCTCATGGGATTCTCTACTCCCCAAACCCTCAAACTAATTGGCTACATCAAGCATAGGAAGGTCATCATTCTTGTCGATAGTGGAAGCACCCATAATTTTATTCATCATCGCATTGCCCAAGAAACTAATCGCTATATCCATGCAATCAATAATTTCCAAATCATGATTGCCAATGGAGGTTCCATGAAATGTGTAGGGCGTTGTGAAAATGTGGATCTCCAAATTGGTGACTACCACCTAAAATATCATATGTTTTCTATTGACATGGGCGATTGTGACATTGTGTTGGGTGCAGACTCAATAAGGACTTTGGGTCTCATTCTCATGGATTTTAAGGAATTAGACATGCAATTCAACCAGGAGGGCCAGCAATATAAGTTCCAAGGCATCACCGTCAATTCCCATGAGATCATGAGTTCCCATCGCATGGAAAATCTGCTCAAAAAAGTTCATTTGGGCGTTATTTCCCAACTCCATGCCATACAAGAAACTGAGACACCCTCTATGTTGTTGGACCTCCAATCTATCCTCTCTAAACATCAAGTGGTTTTTTCCACTCCCCAGGGACTCCCTCCTTCCCATGGTGTTCATGATCATTCAATTCCCCTTGTCCCAGGAAGCCTTCCTCCCAATATCCATCCCTATCATCACCCCTTTTCTCAAAAAAATGAAATTGAGAAGATGGTTAAAGAACTGCTTAATGCAAGTGTTCTCCACCCTAGTATGAGCCCCTACTATTCTCCTGTGGTCATGTTCATGAAGAAATAATGATCTTGTCACATGTGTCCTGATTTCTGCACCCTCAACAAACTCACCATTAAAGACAAATTTCTCATTACTGTCATCGATGACCTCTTGGATGAATTGAGTGGCACCCAGTTATTTAGTAAACTTGATCTTCGTTCTGGCTACCACCATATCTGTATGAAAGAGGCATACATTCCTAAGACTTCCTTTAGAACTCATGAGGGCCACTATGAGTTTTTCATGCCCTTTGGTTTTTGTAATGATCCCTCCACTTTCCAAAGCCTCATGAATCATGTCTTATGTCCTTTTATCCACCATTTTGTCTTAGTTTTCTTTGATGATATCCTCATCTATAGAAAAACCTGGATAGACCATCCTTCTCATGTGGATCGATTTCTCCATCTACTCTCTCAGCACCAGCACCAACTTCTCCTAAAACAATATGAATTTTCTTTTGGCGCCTCAAAAGTCGAGTACTTGGGTCATGTTGTTGGAAATAATGGCGTTAGGGTGGATCCTAAACAGATTGAATCTATGCAAGAATGGCCTCACCCAAAGAATATCAAAATATTGCATGGATTTCTGGGCTTAATGCGTTATTATCATAAGTTTGTTAATAATTATGGAAATATTGCGGCCCCTCTCACTGCACTCCTTAAAATGAATTCTTTCACCTAGACTCCAACAACTTATCAGGATTTTCAAACCTTGAAGATGACCATGTGCACCACTCCAGTCCTGGAACTTCCTGATTTCACAAAGACCTTTGTCCTAGAATGTGATGCTTCAGGCAAGGGAAATGGCGTTGTCCTTATGCAAGAGGGTCGGCCTTTGGCCTTTACCAGTAGACAACTGTCTGAATGAAATTTAGGCAAATCAATCTATGAAAAGGAAATGTTGGATATTCTACATGTTGTTGATCTTTGGCACCCTTATATATTGGGGAAACGCTTCCAAATTAATACAGATCATCAAAGCCTCAAGTATTTTCTAGAACAACACATCTCCTCCTCAGAGAAACAAAAATGGGTGACTAATCTCTTTGGATATGCTTATGAGATTATTTACAAGAAAGGAAAAGACAATGTGGTTGTGGATGCACTTTCCCGAAAATATGAAGATGAAGGGTCCCTTTTTTCTCTCTCCTTCATTGTACGAGATTATCTCCAAGTCGTTCGCCAGGAATGGATGCATGATCCCAAAATTTCATATCTGATACAAAAATTGCAGTCCAATTCCCCAGTTTCCCCAGGGTACTCTTGGCTCCATGATGAGCTTTGATACAAAGGCCATTTGTATTTAAGTAAACAGTCAAAACTTAAATCCATGGTACTTTCTGAGATTCATGCTACACCCATAGCTGGGCACTCAAGGTTTACCAAAACCTATGACAGGGTCAAACATTCTTTTTTCTGGGATGGTATGAAATAGGACATTCTTAATTTTGTGGTTGAATGTGATGTGTGCCAATTCAACAAGGGTGAAACAGTCAAATCTCTTGGCACACTACAACCGCTTTTGATTCGACCTACTATTTGGTGGGATATCTCTGTGGATTTTATTGTAGGCTTACCTAAATCAGTAAATAAATCAATCATCATGGTGTTCATTGATCGCATTTCCAAGTATGCTCATTTATGTGCTCTTCAACACCCATTTACAGTAGCCACTGTGGCTCAACTTTTCATGGATCAGGTCTTCAAGCTTCATGGCATGTCACATTCTATTATTTATGATCGTGACCCAACTTTCACCAGCAATTTTTGGCAAGAATTGTTCAAGCTACAAGGCACCCAATTGCATCTCATCATGGCTTATCATCCCCAAACTGATGGTCAAACTGAAGTTTTCAACAAGTGTTTGGAAACATATTNAAAAACCCACCTTCAGTTCTCTCATATTTACCGGGTGTCTCGAAGGTCCAGGAGGTTGACCAAACACTTATAGTTCGAGAGGATATTCTTTGTAACCTCAAAGAGAATTTGGTCATGCCCTAGAATCGCATGAAACAAAAAGCAAATCAAGGTCGCTCTGAACGTCAATTTGCAGAAGGGGATCAGGTGTTTCTTTGAATGCAACCTTACAAGTGAAATTCCCTCAAGGCTGACCATTGTCAGAAACTGGCACCCAAATTTTATGGTCCTTATACCGTTCTCAAGCGTGTGGGACAGGTGGACTATCAATTAGTGTTTCCCAAACATTATAAGCTACATCTTGTTTTCCATGTTACTTGCTTAAAGAAGATGATTGGAACTAAGTTCCAAACTCAAACCAACCTTCCCGAGCTGGACGAAGAAGGCTCCATTTGGCTACATCCAGAAGCATTTTTCGACCAGCATGAGCGTCGCCTGTGTCAGCGAACCATCAAGGAAGTGTTAGTCTAGTGGAAAGATACAACCCCAACATATGTCACTTGGGAACCAACTACCATTCTGCAACAATTTCCACATCTCAAGCCTTGAGGAAAAGGCTATTTTTAAGGGGGAGGACATGTTAGGGACCTAACCCCTCATGTAGGTAGAATAATATATTCTGATGTAATAAAGGTCAATATTAATAAGGCCTAGAAATAAGGAAGAATAAGTCAAATGTAAGAAGACCTAATAGAAGTTTCCGCTTCTAGAAGGATCTTCCTCTAGATGGTTCTTTTGATAGACATATTTAGTATAAATAGGAGTCGAGGGTATGAGAATTGTTGTCTTGGATATTATTGTAATAGAGTTGTGCTTGACTGGAGGTTTCCCCCTAGAAGAGGCAAGTGAAAATTGCTCTCAGTAATCGAAGTTCTTTGTCTGGTGTTATTCTATTATCATTTTAGTATTATTGTGGTGTTGTTCTAGTTATTATATTGTTGTTCATATTCCATTTCTAGCATTTTATTTATGTTCTGCATACTTTTTATATCTGGAATATTACATTTTATTTATATGGAAAAAGGATGATAGATCCACCCTGGATTTTACAGTCTTAAGTTTAAGTGTAGGCATAGGTCTTACCAAGATATGTTGAGGTTCTCGTGGACTCTATGGAAAGTAAGGGTCACCAAGTAGGAGCCAGATGTTATCCCTTATTTCTATGGATAACAAAGGAGATTATGTCTAGAGGCCTTCAGGTTGCAGACATGGAGTACCAAGAGATGGATGGCTGACAACGTCCACTTGCATAGAATGAGGCCCACTTCACCACCACAGATATCAAGTTCATCATTATGGTATCCACCACATCATATTGTTTCCAAAATACGATGGGTCTTGCTCCATGAGGTACAATTCAGGTATTGTGGTAAGTGTCACTTTAATATTTCAGGCATTTGAGTATGTTTCATTTTAAGCTACTTTTGATTATAGAACGTTTTCTTGGAAGTTATGCTATTTTCCCTATTTAACCTTGGTGGTTGACATTGCACCCTAGTAATTGGTCACCATTAGGGATGAGTTTTCTACTGGGAGGTCACTATGACAAGTCATTGTGCCACTCCCAATCATACTTATCAGTTTTCATCACTTCACCCCTTGTTCATCTCCTTATCTTTTGTGATTTTTGGGTGCATTGACCCAAGAAGGGATTGTACCTCATTTCATGGGAATAAGGGGCTGAAGGCCCAGAGGTTTGTAGCTTGAAGAAGATAAAATCCAATAATAAACCTTCTAGATGCTCACCCAGGGATCACGAGGACAATAAAATGTCTCTCATAAGAAACTGATGGGATCCATGAAAAATAACAATATAAAAATTCCAACCAAGGTAGAGCATATGTGGGAAATGTTTTTTATTCTTAGGTAGAAGTCCCACACATTTTCTTCAACTTGGGGAAGCAAAATGTGACCAAGTTAGAGTCAAGGTGGGAAATTGTTTTCATGCTTAGGTAGAAGCCCCACCTTGGCTTCAACCTGGAAACATCTTTAAAAACAAAAGGAAATAAATGGGCTTCTAAAAAGGATGCATTGAAAATGAAGGTACAACACACCCTATACAAAGGCACCCATAAATGAGACAATACAAACCCTTATATGTCATGAACCCCATGCCCAAAAATTTTAACCCCCATCCACTTAATTTTCTCCACATAAATTAGAGATGTTTCCACCTAAGTCGAAACACTCCTTCACTCAAGGAATGATTCACCCAATAGGTCACTTTTTCAACCCTCCCATACCTAAACTTGGCATATTGCATAGGGTCTTTGAGCACCTGTTTAATTTGATGAGGTATTTTTTGATGTACATCCTTGAATGGATCTTATATTAAATGTGATTTTACTTTCCATGATTATTTGACTTGACATCCTTGTAGGGCGCACTTGTCTTTCTTTGCAAAACCTTCAGTGGTGGGTGGTTTGGAGGAACAAGCCCAACTTGGGCCTTCATTGGGGAAAGAATCCCATAGGTTGGATTCCATGGACTGCATACTGGATAATGAATGTATCCTTTGGAAGCATGAGAGGACACCTTGGACAGTGACACCTAGCCTTTTTCCAGCCCAACGCCCTTCTTGGGAGCTCTTATACCATGTTTCTAGGCTTGATGTCTTGCTTGGGGCTAGGGAATGTGGTGGTGAAGATGGAAACTTGGCAGGTTTTGATGGAAGACCCCTTGCATGGAGGAGGAGACTCTTTTATTGAAGACGCATGGCCTTTAGAGGCCTAGAGATACCTTCTCCAACCCCAACGACTTCCTAGATGTGCCAAAATGTCACCCCTCTAGGGGATGACGTCGTCTTTTAGGGTTTTTCTTATGTGAAAATTAAATTTAAAGTTGTAAAGGGAAAAATTAAAGGGAAATGTCTCTGTTATTTTTTGGTTTACCCTTGTTAAGTGAGAAAACATTATTTTAGGATTTTTGTATAAACAAGAATCATTTCATTTCATTGTAGAACATAGCTCTCCCAATTTGGAGAAGGATACTTGGCTGAAATTTGTGTAGTCTTTGGGAAATTTGGATCTCTCTCTCTCTTATGAAAATGTCTTTTGGTGAATTCTCTTTGTGTATTGTGGATATAAGGTGGTGCGCACCTCTTGGAGACTTCTTCTCTTTCTTATGAATGGACATTTTTTGGGGTACTAGGGTTTTATATTGCATCTCTCTTTGAGTTGGTAAGAAAAATATGCAATTTTTTAGTTATTCTTACTTGTTTCATAGTGTTATTTGTTGAAACCCTAGGAGGATTATAAGTTCATACACCCTCCATCAATATTCATCTCATTTTCTAGTTGATAAGTCATTTTTGGACAAGGTTGCTAGGAGGAGTACAAGGGTGTACACCCTCCTAGATTTACCTAAGTTTTATTTGCATTCCCAAGGGAGTAAAAGGGATTACACCCCAAGGGATATTTTGGATCTAAATCTTACATCCAAGAATCCATTTACCCAATTTTTTAAAGGCACTAATATGATTTTTTCATTGGAGAAATAAAATTCCTTGCATTGGGTAACGTGATTTTACAAGATTTTCAAATTGTTTGAAGTGGAACCAATTCTATGATCTAATAACTTGCTTGAGCAACTAGGGAATATTATTTTTCCAAGGATGTATTATTGTTTTCATAACTTAAATCTACAACCATTAGGGCTGCATCAAACTACTCTATATCTTTGAATTTGACTTGCATTTCAAGCGTGGAAATTTGCTAGTAAGCCATTATTATCATTCTACTGCTAATTGGTGAACTTTTGGTCGGATTACTTGTTCTCGTGGTTGAAACTTCCCTTTGTAGAAAATATTTTATACATCCACTTGGATATTAAAAACATACTCTGAAAACTTCATACAACATCCCTCTAATACCACTTAAGTTTGTGCTAAAGTATTGGGAACTAATCTACTTGTTTTATGATTCATTTATCAATAAATATTTAATGCTTTGAGTGGTTAAATATGTAGTAATTAGATTTATTCCTTTATCATATATACTCTTTTTTAATTTTGTAGTTTGGTACAGCAAGATCAACTTTCTTGTCCACTTAATCTTTGAGCTTGTGTACTTGTCTCTTCTTGTTTCTCGGTTAGGTACAACAATATTCTACAGGTACTCAAGCACTTGGAAACCATTAACCACCCATGATACTTGTTTCCAAGCCATGTTAAACTTAGTAGTTTGACCTATAGGGGTATCACTTCCATAACACTACTTTCCATCTCATTTCCCCCTAGGGTCACCCGGGATTTCCCCCTTTTGTAGGATTTCTCCTTCACTAAAGCAAGGGGAGATTTTATCTAATGTGACAGTGGGTAGACTCTCCCATAGTTATCACCATCTCTTGGATTAGTTCAAGGTTCTCCCAACCTACAGTTTGTGCGATAACAAGCCCACTCCTGAATTTTCTCAGTTGGTGCGGAAATCTGGCCCTAGAGTTGCACAACATTATTATCTTCTGGGTATTTCATCATGCCCAAATTCCCATAGTATCCAACCATTGATTCAATTTTCATGGCATGTTCTAATAATTTTCCCAAAGTGGCTAGTCTTTTTTGGATTAATGGAATCTGATTCAAAGGAAAAATCCCCTGAATAAACCATTCACCCTGATGATTTTCGTGAATAGGGTTTTCTAGCTTCCCAATTGTATCTTTGAATCATTGGTTGTACTCCCAAGAAGACTCCATATATATTTTCTTGATCTCTCGTAGCTCAGAGAGGGCTTGTTGTTCAGATTGAGATAGGTGAAACTCTACAATAAATCTCTATATGACCTGAGAAAGATTAAAGTATTTTCCCAAGGGAGTCCCTTGGGGATTCCCGAGCTCAATGGAATCCATGTACCATTTTAATGCTCTACTTTTCAATGTGGTCTGGAATTTGACTATTTCATTGGCATCTAGAGTTCTGTGGGACCTCCAGATAGACTCACATAAGAACCAATGTTTCTCAACATCTTCATCCCATTTTCCCAAACATTATGGGTATCGGGTGAGTGATCCTGCATGTTGAGTTCCCATCGGAGAACTGGGGTATCCTATTAATATATATCTTGATGGCCCTAGCTATATTAGAGCTGAAGAACTTTCTCCACTTCCACTACTACTATCATTCGAACCTATTGTATTATAATTGTGAGAAACAATAGAAGTTATTGCAAGATTCGGTGTAGAATTTACCATATTTGTAGAAGGCATTGAGGGTGCGGATGATCCAAGGCTAGTTCCTTTTCTTTTGGAATGGAATTATTTTTCTGGAGGGGGTCACTTAGTTGTGAAACACTGTACCATTTCCTTGACGAGACTGAACATCTTCGGATGTAGCAAGACTTGAGTCTCCCACAGCTCCTTCAAGGGTTATGAGTAAGTCTTGTTCTCCTAAAATTGTGTTGATCCTAACTCCCTCGTCTATCCTAAATCATTCTCATCTACTTCCTTCAGAAATTTCATCTTTCTCCCAAAATATTTCCTTCAACCAACGACTGGCTAGTCTTCCACATATCTGCAACTCCCACAACTTCTCTAGTTCTTTCCTATGGTTGACCTCTAGGTCAATCATCTTCCACAAATGATATGACCTCTTTATCGAATCTCTCATATGTTATCGCCAACTATTTTCAATAATAACATCTCTTCTTAGAGCGTGTTCATCTCTATCACTTTTCTCAAGACGATGATGACCCCCCATATTTGAAGAACTTTAGTAGCCTAACTTATGAACCCTTCACTTGAATCAATCACCCCTCATGCGTAGGTTTTTATGTTGGCATATCCCATAATGAAACATGAAGCCTTCCTTATTCCACCAACAAAATGTTCATCTAAAGAGGAATTTCCCACAACAGTCTTCCTCAGGGGCCTTCGTAAAACACCGCTTTTTCTTTTGAAAAATATTGGTGGTTCTCCATAGAAAATTCGATGATGTATATTTCTAGTGTAGTCTTGACCAAAAAATAAGCCGCATGAAAAATCAGGTGATCCAATCGATGGAGGGAATCTAGATGTGCAATCTTCGAATGGAGCCTTCTCTTTACTAGATGTTTAAACTTGGGAAATTCTTGTAATCGATCGATCCACTCAAATAATTCCTCTAGAAATCGTATCCAAAAGATTTTGTACTAATCATTAGTTGGCTTAGAATAATAGATTGCATCCTTCACAAACCGAAAACTCTTATGTCGTAACTCAGTTTATTTAAATGTGAACTCGTCACACCTTTGTTCCCACCACCTGTCAATGTCTGAGTTGAAACAAAAATTGATTCTTCTCAAAAAAATGGAGGGTCCAACAAACCCTGACCACAAACCTTGACTCATATCGAGTCAAGTATTCATCTCTTTGCTCTGACCTCCCTCAAATGGAGGGTCAAATTTATGGATGATTTGGACTATTTGTTTCTTAAAAATATCTTACTAGTCGACGTGATCTTGGCACTTATGCAGCAAGATCGATTCTCCTGCAATGAATCCTTATGCTATGTTGACATCCAAGAATGAGGGATTCATGTCCATCAATGTTTTCCATTTCTGTTATTCCACTACATCAAGTTGTTGGATCTTGATGTAGGTGTCCTAGATTGTTGGCTTGAACTCTCGGAGTTCCTTCTTGGTATCCTGATTGGTGTCATACAAAGCATCCAAGCAGTCATTGACCTGTTGGATTTCCAAAAATTTAGCACTCTGCTCAAAGGGATCGGTGATCAACTTTACCTCTTGTTTCATTTGTCAAATTTGTGCTCGAAGGTCCTACATTGGTTTAGTGTGATGCTCCAGTAGACCAACAAAGTCATTAACTAGCTCAAAGAGGTGACTACACTTTGCAACTCACCGATGTAAATAAATACGCACAACATCGTTGTCTGCAACAAACTTTGATATTTTATCTAGCATCTCCTTGGATGCTCTCATTCCTTTATCCAAATAGCCTCCAGTTTTTTTTGGAGGTCTTGATTCGTATTTTCTACATGGGTCCATGCCTCAATGAAAAGCTCAACTCTAGCTACTGGCGCAACTTATTTAGGATCTTCAGGGCGTTCAGGTGCCATCTTGTGAAACGTAGGCCAAGTTTCACTGAGTCTTCTATACATTGCTTCAATGGTGGACTTAGTGGTTTCCCTCATGCCTCGTTCATAATCTATTGATGTGTTAGCTAAAGTGATTCTCTCTTTCAACTAGCCAGCATGTTGTACTAAGTCTTCATTTCCCCATGTTACAACAAAATTTATGTGTTCTAGCTTATCTGCAAAAGTCATCAAAAGCTTCAAAAGTTCAAGTGTATCCCAAGTAGACAGATCTCTACTCAGAGTAGTTGGATCCAATGGGAGTCGTGTCGCAAGTGTATGGCCACTTGCAATGGATTGTTTAGAAAAAATTGGAGTACCTGCACCTTCTAGGGTAGGATACTGAGCTTGAAGACTTCTCACAAGCTTGGACTGTACTTTTGGTGGTAGTGTGGCAACAACCCCTTGTTTCTCTGGATAAATCTCTAATAGAGAAAGACATTGTTGCGGGTTTTGAAAAAGTGGAGTGACTTGTTCCTTTAAGGAAGTCAAGCTTTGGGTGGAATGGGTATCATCTTGGCCATTGATTGGTTCATTAAAGGTTGCCATGTCCATATGGACTTGTGTTTATGGATTTGCTTCTGGTTGATGATTGGAGACAGTATTCAGGTCTTTGTCCAGAGTACCTAGGGCTTCCGAGACTTGGGGTACAATAGTTATGAGTGGAGTAGTGGTAACACTAACGGGTATACTAAAAGGATAAACATGCTCAAGAGTCATTCCTTGTGTGTGGGATAGGGATGGAGCATGTGTTGTGGATTCATGAATGGTTACACCATTTTTTTTACCATAAAATTCTTCATCAATGGCAGTAGATTAGACTTGCTTGGGTGGTTAGTCTAGAATGTGGATGATAGGATGTGTAGAGATAGTTGATGCTATTGAAGGGTTCTTGGTGTGAACTCGAGTTGGGGTAGTGAATATCAGCATAGGTGGAATCCAAGGATACATGGGTGCCAATGAAGAAATATGGGTAGCCTCGGTAATAATTGGTTCACCTGTTGGTTAACCAGGATAACGTGTTCTCGGTTTCTTGAGAGAAAAATCATAGGAAAGGACTTCCTGAAACTGCTTACCAGATATTTTGTATCATCGAGAATTATTCAAAAGGGGATCGATAATGGTCCTTGCAGTAATTTGTCTTCATCAGCCTCCTCATGCTCCTCATCTGATCTAGGTGGGGTTTTTTCCCTTTTCCTACACTAGCGGAAATAGTCGATGTCTACACAAGAGAAACTCGGAATGCAATTGTTGGAATAGTGTATTTGAACCCTTTTGGAGTCTCTTCTCTTACGGCCCCTACCTAGATCTTGACGTCCTTATCGAACATGGAGTCATCTAGGTAGAAAGGAAGAGGATTCATGTGGAATAGTGCAGG
The DNA here is from genome assembly GCA_010110895.2 of Picea sitchensis. NCBI lineage: Eukaryota > Viridiplantae > Streptophyta > Pinopsida > Pinales > Pinaceae > Picea > Picea sitchensis. The sequence continues at coordinate 65,925 of SNQJ01S0006512.1, read as the reverse complement.
ATCCACTCCCATTGGGAAGATGAAAGTATGGTCCCATCCCATCCTAAACCAAATGTGGTGTGTGTGGATGTTAAGGATCAATTTCAGAGTCTGGAACTGTTGGGTAGCATTAACCATGTCTTCATGCAATTGCAAAAAAGTGGAAATGTGTGCATCGGGATTGACAATAAGTGACTTGGCATTCCAGGGATAGAATAACTTGGCAATCTAGGTATCAATCGTGTGAGAAAGATCCCTCCCCTATGGCAACTGCCATTTCCACATTGCAAATGAAACAAGTAAGTAACCATATATAAAGTGTGTTGTGTGGTCATGAACATCCACGCAATCCTAGAACATCTCTTTCAACAAATACTGGTATTAATTCATGTCGGTGCCATTCTTAACGAATTCCACTACTGTTATGGCGTTCAATGTGCATCCCCCCCATGTGTAATTTTTCATCACTTTTTATGTGATAATGTAGTAGGCACACCAAATTTTCTCATCTTTGATGAGCTCAATGAGATCACCTCAACCTCCCTGTTGAGTGTTGTATTTTTCGTATAGGGTTAGGGTACCTTTCTTGTGGTCATGCTTTCTTAACCCTTGGAACCCATCTATGAAATCTTGGTTGTCCATGGATAACTGTGTCAACTGATGCATATCTGCAACATTAATAGGGTATTCCTTGTCGAGCCACAATGTGATATTGTGCACGCGACTAATCAAAAATTTAGTACACTTAGAAACCTCTCCACTGGTGTTGAACACTGGTAGGTCACTCAAACTCATCAAGGTACTTTCTCCTAGAGGTAGTAAGTCTAAATTCCACTCCCAAATTAGAGTGTTGTCCTGTAAAGTAGTGCAATCCATAAAGGCATGGATGGCCATTAACAGAAATTGGTTGGGATATGTGAATTCTACGTCCATTAGACGAGTGTGCTCGACCTTCTCGTGGATATCCTTGATGACTTGGACATGAGGGTCAATGAATTCCTCAGAGACAACAGGCTTAACTAGTGTAGCAGACGAGGTAGCAGTTTTTGGGAGTGACCAAATACTGGTAGTTCAAACCATCCTGGCGTGGTCTCAGAGATAACCAAAATAGATAGGGAGATGGATTTGTGGGGATGATTTCACAGGTTTCATAGGGGGATCCAGGACTATGTATGAAATTTGCGCAAATAAAATCGAATAACCTTACGCATTGGGCGACCGGTATGTTTATAGATGCTAAGAAAAAGGTGGTGCGACAACATGCATTGAATTTCAAAGGTTAGTAAAAAATAACATTAACGTTGGAAAGATATGTTACTGCAATGAAATATGCTACGAGGTTTGTGTAATTAAACACATTGGAGGAAAGTGGATGATGGGATGTTAGGAAAAACCAAGAAAATAATGGCTTCAACGGTAGTGAACTAGAAAAGGGAGAACAACTGGTAACATTAAACTTGATTGTGGTCGATAGCAATGAACAAGTCGAAAATAGTACTAACAGCTTTTAACGACCCATGTGATAGCACGTGGGCACGGACTTTTATCTTCAGGCATTGGTAATGATGAGTAGACATGAGAAAGACCTCCCCGACCACAAAGGTGTTATCTGGGTGGGATAATTTGAAAATAACGCATAGACTCTAAAAAATACTAACAACCGGACATGTCATTGCATGACCAACCACACATGAAAACAAAAAGGTAGTTGAAAATCCTACCTACTATTGCCACTCCTGACACAGGAGGGTTGTGCAACAATGCTTGTTGAGAGAATATGTAGGGTTTCATGAGTGCGCCATTCACCCAACTAGGATAAAGGATACCATTGAGATGTGCAAGTCTGAATGCTCTATATTTGTGTACCTCCACAACAATAAACATTCCAAGCCAATGCATTTGTAATTTTCCAGGATGCTTCTGGTATTTGCTTTCATATAGAAGAACCTTATCCCCTTTCGCAAACAATTTGTGTTTGATGTGTTGATCATGCCAAGAATTCAGGCAATATTTTTTTATGATATGATGAAAATCTGTGAGGAATCATGCTTCATCCAACTCAAATAACTCTTCAACCCTTTTTGTAATTGATTCAACATCTTTCATATGAGTGACTTGTGAAATGTATAAGATGGGTGTAATAAAATCGACAAGAACAATAGATTCTATACCATAAACTAGTTGGAACGGAGTATACTTGAGTAGTTTCTTAGTGGTGGTTTTGTATGCCCATAATACAACCAAGATTCTCTCATCCCAATCCTCTCATTTTTTGCAACATACCTTAGTCAAGCCATGTTCCAAAATATTATTGAATTCCTCAACCGTTGCATTAGATTACGGATGGTATGGGCTTCTCTTGTAATGTTGAATGAGGAAATCAAGAGTGAGGGTAGATACAGTTTGTTTGATAAAATGAACTCCCTAGTCACTAGTTAGACTCTGAGGGAACCTGAATTGAGCTATGATATGTTCAAAGATAAACCTGGTCGTTGTATCTGGAGATTAATCCCGAACTAGTTGTGCTTCATCCCACCATGTAAGGTTGTTGGTTTCATTGATTATATACCTTTCCTTGGAATGTTGAGAAAGTGGGTTTATGGGCCCAATGAAATCAACAGTCCACTTTTCAAAATCTTACAGATCTATGATAGGGTGTAAAGGTAGTTTATCTCTGCGTGAGGGCTTCCCTACTCACTGACAAACATCACGGGCCTGGGAAAATTATGTGGTGTCTTTGAACACTATAGGCCACTATAATCCAACCTATAATATATTTTGTGCAGTATCCTTATCACTAATGTATCCACCCACAACTCCATTGTGGCACTCTCATAAGATATTTGGCCGCTCGTGATCGAGTACAAAGCATCTAAAAATTCTATTTAAGCCCAACTTGTACAATTGTTCGAAAAATATTTGATAATTCGTTTCTGTGACAGCTAAGTGTCTTTTCTTAGTTGTGGAATATCTCTCAGGTGTTGTACCGGTCATGAGAAATATTTCAATGTCTAAAAAATAGTCTGGTCATGAGGAATACCGCAATGTCTGAAAAATAGTCTGCATATATCCTTAATGCAGAACATGTATGCATTAGGATGTTTATCATCCAGGGCTCTGCCACTCTCACCAGAATCTAACCGAGAGAGGTGATTAAGCACAACATTCAACTTTTCAGGCTTGATGATAACCTCAAAATAAAATTCTTGAAAAAGTAGCAACCATCGACATATTCTTCCCTCTAAGACATGTTTGGTAACCAAATACTTTAATGTAGGATGATCAGTAAAAAAAAATGAAATGACCATCTAACAGATAATGTACATTTTTTTGTAAAGCATATACCATAGCCAAACCTTCTCGTTCAGTGGTAGTATAGTTGTGTTCTTCTTGGGAGAGATTTTGGCTAGAAAAATAGATAGGATGGTCCATATTTCCTTCTCTAGGTTGTGTAAGGATAGCCCCTAACGTAATACTAGAGGCATCGATATGCACATGGAAATTCATGCCCCAATTAGATAAAGTAAGAATGAGGGTTGTACTCATTTTTTCCTTCAAGGTGTCAAATGCTTTATCACAAACTAAATTCCAATGAAATCCTTCATACTTATTAATTAATTTTTCCAATCGTGTTGTGATACTCACGTATCCCCTGATAAAATGACGGTAATATCCATTATGTCCCAAGGTAGTTCACAATTGCTTGATAGAGGTAGGAGTAGGCATATTGAGGATCACTACAACTTTTGTAGGGTCCACCGGCACTCCTTCCCTACAAATGATATGTCCAAGAAGATTCCCAAATGGTACGCAAAATATACCCTTTTTTAGATTGAAGAAAATATTCAACTGGTGACATCGATCCAACATTAACCACAAGATACCAATATGGTCTTTGAGTAGATTGTATACCATCCAATTATCCAAATAGACTTTAAGAAATTTATGGATGAATTCGTGGACGGTGGCAATCACAATCCGAGAAAACATTGTTGGGGCATTCTTGAGCCCAAACAGCATGATGTTGTAATAAAATGATCCCCACTTTGTCGTGAAGGTAGTTTTCTTCTTATTCACTTTTTCAATCCTTACCAGGTGATATCCAGAAAATCCATCGGTAAATGAATATGCTTCCCTTCCTATGACCTGATCTAAAAATTCGTCACTAAAAGGAGTCGAAAATGGGTTATTAACGTAGGTAGATTTCAAGCTCTGATATTCAACACAAACCCTAATATCCTCTGTACCCTTTTTAATTTTAAGGACAATAGGGCTGATCCACTTAGCCTCATTCACTAGGAATATTGACCCAACTAAAAGCATGCAATCAATATCCTTCTTGACCTTTTATTTAACTCTGGGGTTCATATGGTATGGTCGATGCTTAACAGGTTTCGTGTCAGGATTCAGTTCAATTCTCATTTCACCTAGATCTCCCTTAATCCCCTTCAACTCCAAGAATATGATGGGGAATAGGTCCTCATATTCCCTCAATAGGGACTGAATTTTAGTCATGGTATGTTTGTCCCAATAATCCCCTATAGTGGTTATATTGGGATGCTTCGTACTGCCTATATTAACCTTGCATAACTTCATAGGGTTAGTGTAGGAGCTACTAGATTCAGTTAAAATGGTATCATAAATAGTCATAGTGCCTTTAAATTCTCTAAAAGAAAAATGCCTAAGGTTTTCTAAATATTTGGGATCATCTAGGGTGGTATCAACCTTACTACAGTAAATAGGTAGTGGTGCAATGACATGATTTATTGGCTCCAGATATGGGTGAAATCTATAACAGAGCAGGTCTTTATCCACAAATAAAACTACAGGGGGGTAGGTGGGTTTAAATTATATGTGAATAACAAGATTTTAATTTGTTGCAATGCTAAAGTGAGTTCAAGGGACTTACCTGTAAAAGACAAATCCTTTCAAAATTGGCATTGAAGGACATGTTAGTACTGGGTTTTCCTTCGGGTTTATTCATGTATATACTAGGTTGTGGGGATTAGCCTGAGTGAATGAACAAACTAGTGCACCCAAAAACCATGGGTCAGTTGCACGGCTATCCATACTCTAACACAATGTGCAACAGGCTCCCGTGGATCTGAAGATCCATCATATGTGTCAAGGGTAAGAACGGGAGTCTTGAGTTTCTGGTCTCGATTCTCTTGACTAACTTTGGAAGGAGGGATGAATCAATGCCACAGGGAAAGATTGATATCCTCCCATGAAGGAAGGTCACTTTTTTGGGTGGCCCACCAGTGAGCTGGGGAGGATCACAAAGTGATATCCAGTGTCGACATCCTCCGTTTCACCCCAACTTTTTTTTCCATTTCGACCAAAAAAGTGCATTAATAAGATAAATCATTATATATTAGATTCTCGTAGATTTTAGTTCCAATACACCTAACTTCTCGAATACTGGTGCATCGTCTTGAGAAATTTTCATATCGTCCCTGTTTCCAGTTTTCAAAAGTGGCCTCTAAATCTTCCTGAATAGAGTGAATACTTTTCCAAGTGATTGAACCATTCGTGGTAGGATTAATGTAGTTTGCATGGTTTCCTTTAGTCATAGTGTACATATGATCCAATACATCAGGTTCCATGTTGTCTTCTGAGGATTTAGTGTATTGTGGTCCTAAGTACAGATTCAAAGGTTGAACCACTTTCATACCATCCACTTCGAAGGTCATGGATTCCTTCTTCAGGTCAATCACAACATAATTGTCATACACCCAGTCAATTCCAAGCAAGGTTGGATATGGATCCTTCTCCCCCATGATATCAATGACCTCGAAGTCAGCAACAGTATTGACTCCAAATAGATATAGTTCCACATTTTCTAGCCTCCCTACTGGGAAAATACAATATTGGTTCACAATGTGCAATTGAATTGGGGAATATACCAACATGAATTTTCCCATAGCTTCCCATGTTTTCTTTTGTAGGATATTAACATCTGAGCCCAAATCCATCATGGCATTGTTAATTTCATAACCATCAATATGGTCATTTAGTATAAAATTGCATCCTAACCTCTTATTTCATATTTGTATTTGGCCTACATTCCACTTGGGAAAATTAATAATTATAATTCCCTCTACATTTCCCTCATTTCCCAGAGCTATGCTAATGGTGTTCTGCAACTTCTAGGTAAGGTGTTCATCGTTCAGGATATCAGAAAATAGTTGCAACCATAAGGAAATAGTGTTGTTTGACTCATATTATGGGCCCTTGGATGGGACCAAATTTTCCACAACTTGACAGGGAGGGATATATCTTGGATTCACAACTTCTAGTATCGCGGAATTAGACATCTGGAGTAAAAATTCTACTACATCGTGAAAAAATTCATTTTTTTGTACAAGATCATATGGGGGTTTAGGTATTACCTTTTGAATCTAATATTGATTAAGATGTTCAACATCGACACCAATATTTGTCCCTCCCCTTGTTATAACATGAATGTTGGACTACCACTCTTTCGTAATTGGCCTAGGCTCTGAGTTTATCAAATTGGCTCCCCTTTGTCTTGTGTGATATTCCCATCCTGTGATCAGGTCAGTACAATCCTCAGTAGCATGGGTATTGTTTCGATAGTGTGTGCACCATGGTCTCCTCGTATGTGGTAATTCCCTTGCAAGGTGGCCATGTGTTGGCACAGGGGCAGACCCAGGGTTCAATGCTTCAACAGTACACCAACAAAACCCTAACTATCGGCCCTTTCGGAAACACCTGCAAAGTAGATGAAGTCTCACACGAGGTATAGGAAAGGGGGTTACAGGACTCGGTTGTCTACAACCAAGCTGGGACACAAATATGTGATTATAATACTTAACAAAGCACTCAGCCAACAATACGCATTATTTCATGAGTCTTAGTCACATCGTAGATCAAACCCTAAGTACAAAACAACGCAGTAATAATCAAGATCAAGCCCTTAAAATATCTTAGCACATAGCATTGACTCAAATCTATCATTCATTCATATTTAACATCATTAAGCATTAAGCTACAACATTAGATGCATTATAACAACACTAAGCATGAATCACATAAGCAACATCGCACAAAGCATATCAAGACATAGGATATACGTAGTTCACCCCAGTGTGGGGCTACATCCACCAACTTCTTCTTCTTATTTATTAGTCTTCGATCCTCTTACATTCATTTGCTCCTGTGCACAAATCCACAAATCCTAACTCCGCAGTGGACAGGTGATCTGCGCACAGTGCACTAGATCCACCTTCCCAAAACCAGGTCAAGGCACAGAGCCAACTCCTTAATAGCACAAAGCATTATTTTACACAGCCATATCGCACAAAGAAAAATCCAATATCTTGCACTAAGCCAAACATACTATGCAAATATCTAACACTACTACTTACATTGCTTTTCACATAGCCAAAATAGTAACTTGTACTCTCTACATTACATTCCTTCCTATATATGCTTTTAAAAAAGGGCCTAGACATGGGTAAACCCATGGGCCGACATCTCTTAAACCATTACATAAACCCTAAAACCCTTTGCTGGGTCCACAAGCCCGAAAAGTGGGTGAGATCCCACGATCTTTGCTTATCCTAGGTGCTCCATCTTTGACCAGCCTGTTGAAGTCCCAAAAGTGGTCAAACATGACCAAGGTTTCCTCAAAAAAATTTCAAGGCCCAACAGGCCCCCAACACTCACCTATGACTCATCCTGAGTCACTCGGATCTGGTTAATGCTGCTTTGAAGGCCTCAAGATTAGCTCAAGATACATCAACTTGTTGCTTCACCAGAGCTTCCTACTCGACGAACTCCTAAATCACTTGTTCTGTAACAGGCCCTTCCAGGGGTTGTTCCACTGTCATGACCATCTGGTCCATCTGCGATCCCTGTCCCTCAATATCTTCAAAAAGTGGGCAGGCTTCATCCTCCATGACTCTAATCTGGATGGAAATAACCTACTTTTGGACTGCGCGTTGTTCTTGTGATCTCTTCATTTTCTCAACTGCAGTGAGAGTCTTCATCTGTGCTTGAACTGTCAGTGCCTGTTGCTTCACCTCCTGGATTTGTGCTTCTAGTTTCCTCATCTATGGATCTTCTTCAAGGCACTCATAGGTTTGCGCACTTCATTCACTTAGTTTCTTACACTCTGAGGCAAGTGCCCTGATCCTTCCTATTGTTCTCTTGGAGATTTCTTCCCTCTGATCACGCACTTCTTGCGGAGTGCTCGACACTGCTTGAAGCTCTAACTCTGTTACTCTTTCTTGAAGTTGTTGAATGGATTTGGTGAGCTTCCCTAATTGTATATCAGTTGACTCTTCTTCCTCATGTGCCAAGCCCATCACAGAGCGAAGTAATTTAGTCACTTCTTCTTTAACCATAGTCTTCTCTGCGAGTAGTTGGTATTTTTCTTTCTACATGAGTTCTTTGTCCTCCTCAAACATCTTTCGAATTTCATCTTTCTCCTTCTGCGCAACTCGAAGTTTCTCTAAGACCTCCTCCTTCTCTTGCTTCAAGGCTTTTGTATCCTAATCCTTTTCTTCTTGGACTCAACGAATTAGAGACTTTGTTTCATCTGCTAACCTTCGTAATTGGGTGGGATCATCCCCCAATTCTACAATTTCCAACTACGAAGGTGCAATAGGTATTGTGTGGCTCAAATAGATGTTTTGTTGTATGTCCTTGAGATCCTTCTCTATTATTTCATACAGTGTTTCTTTCTTTGCTTCATGTCTCTGTAAGATATATTATGAAGCATCCTCCATAGCTGTGATAATAATATCGACATCATCCACTGTGATCACATTCTTCGACTGGGGCTTATTGGCTCAAGTCTTCCTTCTTGTTGAAGGTTTCTGCGGGGAATCCTTACTTTTCTTCGATGTTTCAGCCTCAATAGGGGGATCCTTCGGTGGTGTAACTTTGCCTTTGTCTTTATTTTCTCCTTCTTCCTCTCCTTATTCTTGGTTTAATTCATCTCCTCCTCCTCTTGCGAGTGAATTAGGCCTACTTTCCTCTAAGGAATTGTCCTCCTCGTCAGTTTCTATGTTCTGAACTTCCTCTTTTTTCTTCTTTTTCTTTGCGCTAGTCTGTCCATCATGTTCGACCAGGGTGACCAAGGGACTTCTTATGATGTCGGGGTCGAAAATTTCTGCGTCTTCCACCGAAACAAGGACCTCTCCTGGCCATTCTTCGGTGATCTCTTCCATATCTTCATCAGTCATATTATAATAGGACTGTAGTTCCTCCTTACTTTCATCCCTTCATGCAGTGATGTAGATAAAGTTTTGATCTACGTGGAACTTTTCTAGCAATTTGTACTGGAGAAATGTATTCGAGGTCATTTGTGGAAATGCCTCAATGGCACGCCTCAGTTGCTGGTAATAAGCATGGAAGACAGCATTTGACTACCACTAGTTTGACATGTCATTTGTATACCACAAGGTGGAAAACCTTGCAGCCAATGGCTCTGATGGCTCAACTTCTAGAAATGTCTCTCCTTCCGACATCTACCAAGAGACAAAGGCGATCAGTACCAATAACCAACTAAAGTGGAACTTGTAGCCTTGATCCTACACTTCGTGGTAGTCCTTCTCCAGCTCATTGACGAAGTGACTCACCCAGTTCATTTGCATACCTTCTACGCACTTCCCTACGAGGTCTGCTATGAGTTCTATGACTTGTGTGGGACGGTTCTTTCTGACGAGATTACCAACTATAAGCTAACAAGCTAGGCACACTATGCCATCTTGGATGGAGGAGACCTTGTAGCCTCACTTTCCCTTTTCTACATCGCCATAGTCTTCCTTTATCCGCTAAGCCATGGAGTGGTTTGAATTATTCCCTAGGTAGAACTACTAAGGGTCTAGTCCCTACATACTCATTCCTGTGATGAGGTGGATTAGCATCGGATCCACAGTCATGCATCTATCAAGTCACAAATATCCTCCATGGTAACACGACAGGAGGAGTTTAACGCAAGAATTAACCTCCTGATGTCTGTTGAAGTGAGGGATTTTCATCACGTTCAAGATCATTGATTGCGCGATCTCATTTATCCACGGCTGGGAGACTATGTGTTGCTTCTTCCCAGTCGTCTTCATCAAGTACCTATGTGGCACAAGCATCACATATTTCTTTCGATCTCTGAGGTTGAAGTCGTTGTTCTTCAAGGCTCGTATGTTTCCTAATTGTGGTCCAATTGTGTGTATCCCCTTCGGGAGGTACATGATCATTGTATACTCAAAGTCACACAAGATACTGTTGCAGTTCACTGTGCCAGCCAAAGGCGGTATGTATTCAGGCAAGACCGACAGGATTTGCTTCATGTTAGCCAGATCATCACGGTGCTTGCTTCGCTTCTCAGTAGCAGTTTAGCTAGAGCGACATCCAGTCGAAGTGGATGCTTGAAATCCTCTAGTCGATGATGCTTGTATTCCTGCAGACATAACTTTCTTAGCCATGAGCTCCACAAGAATCTCCTCCATATACTTCTCTAACATGTTATGTTCACCCGACATTCACACTTGTAATCAAATATATCGGGTAGGCGAACAAACAAGCGAGGTAATCAAACGGGTGGAAATTTCTAGAAATAACAGCACGATACAATGGATTCTCTATTAGCTCAGATAATCACGGGTAGAAAACAGTGGTCCCGGTGCAACGTCTGATGGGTTAAATAAGAGAGTGTCATAATAGATTCCTCCAATGGGAAATAATTCCTCAATCAATACAAATTTTTCCGTTATGGTGCGGTCCCAATGGTCCAATGGCGGTCTTTCCATCAATAACTATGTTTCTAGCCATTCTAGAGTGTTATTATAATGATTGGGGCACCTCCAACAGTCATATATCTTCGTTGTGGCGAAGTCCCATTTTGTGTGGTTCTGTTATTTCGGCGAGGTTCAATTTCTGTAGATCTGTCTCATGCGAAGTTTTCTCTGGAGCTCTCTGTAGTTTTTCTAACTTGGCTTTCTTCTTACTAAGATTTCTTTCTTTCTTTCCTGTGATCTGAGTCTTTGGATTCCTCTTTCCATTCGTATTCTTATCTTTTCCTAGCATAATGACTTTGCATTGTTGATGTTCTTTCAAAGGGGTCAGAGGTAATACCTCTTTGCTTACTAGGTCCTGGGTGGACATGCTTTCTTCTTGCATGGATAGGTTATTTAAACCATTGTGCACTCTTTCAACTTTGAAAACTACTTCTCTTTCATTTTTTTGCTTCGACTCAACTTCTCGTTCTTCTAACAGTCGATCTATTCTTCTAGCTATGAGATCTTTTAGTTCTTTCATTTTTTGTTCTGTAGCTTCCTCCTCTGCTTTCCTTCTGATTTGATCCTTCTCAATCCAAGTCTTTCCTAATCAAAGTAGAAAAGGGGTGTTTTTCTCAACAAACCTAATAACTTCAAATTCTTCTTTAGCCGCATTTTCATGAGCAATCATAGGTATATTAGTAACTCTTCCACATAGGGTTATCATATTTCCTTTAAACAAGCCTATCCTTCCCAATGAAGGTATCATAGCAGTCTTTCCCAAAATTTCCCAAGTGTTTTCTGGCATAATATTCATATGTGTTTCTTCATCCAATACATAGTATATGTCGAAGTATTATATTCTTGTAACTATGCATCGTTTTTCTTTCAGGATATATGGTAAAAATCATGTCTCTGTGATCATCCATTACTTCTTTTAACATAGTTTGAGCTTTCTCTGATTCTTTCTCTTTATGACTCTTTAACATATCCTTAGTCTCTTGACCTTCTTTATAGTCTTCTTGTCTCATGTTCATCTTTTCAACTTTAGCAATCATTCTTGGGAAATCCTCAACCTCATGACCAATAGATTTACAACAAAGACAAATAGGAATTGTACCTGGGCATTCCTTAGCAATAAGTCTCGATATTTTGCAATTATAACGTAGTGTCAATCCTCTCTTTCTTTTAAATGAGCCCCAGCCTCTCCTGTACTATGCACTAGGATCACAGTGTTGGACCTGCAATCTGCAAAGATTCTTTCTAGGTTCCTACATCCACTTATTAGTCCAACAATTCTTTCTATGCATAGGAATAACATATTTTTCTCTATTTCTATCAAATTTATTCAGATCAACTCTTTCTTCTAACAGTGCCCTAGTTTTCAGACTAGGACAAAATCTATCAAATAGACCTAGATTCATACTTTCGAAGAAAAAAATTCCACTTATCTTACCTTTACCAGAGCACTAAGCTTTAAGATTTTACCTCTTTCTTTCAGATCCGGTTTCTTTCTTAGTACAGAGCTTCACAAGTTGATTAGAATACTGCGCACTACATCAATAGATATACGCACAGAGATTTATCTTTCCTTCAGTCCCCAGCAATCACAGTTTCAGGTCCCGGCAACGGAACCATTTGTTGGCACAGGGGCAGACCCAGGGTTCAACGCTTCAACATCGCACCAACAAAACCCTAACTATCTTCCCTTTCGGCAACAGCTACGAAGCAGATGAAGTCGCACTTGAGGTAGAGGCAGGGGGGTTTCAGGACTCAGGTATCTACAGCCAATCTGGGACATAGATCTGTGATTATAACACTTAACAGAGAACTTAGCCACAATATGCATTAGTTCATGAGTCTTAGCCACATCGTAGATCAAACCCTAAGTACATAACAACGCAGTAATAATAAGATCAAGCCCTTAAAATATCTTATCACATAGCATTGAATCAGATGTAGCATTCATTCATCTTTAACATCATTAAGCATTAAGCTACAACATTAGATGCATTATAACAACACTAAGCATAAATCACATAAGCAACATCGCACAAATCATATCAAGACACAGGATATGCGTGGCTCACCCCAATGTGGGGCTACGTCCACCAAATTCTTCTTCTTCTTCTTTATTAATCTTCGATCATCTTACACTCATTTTCTTCTATACACAAAGCCACAGAGCCTAACTCCGCAGTGGACAGGTGATCTGTGCACAGCGCACTAGATCCACCTTCCCAAAACCAGGTCAAGGCACAGAGCCAACTCCTTAATAGTACAAAGCCTTACTTTACACAGCCAGATCGCACAAAGTAACTTCCAATCTATTGCAATAAGCCAAACATACTATGCATATAGCTAACACTACTACTTACATCGCTTTTCACATAGCCAAAATAGTAACTTGTACTCTCTACATTACATTGCTTCCTATATATACTTTTACAAAAGGGCCTAGACATGGGTAAACCCATGGGCTGACATCCCTTAACCCATTACATAAACCCTAAAACCCTTTGTTGGGTCCACAAGCCCGCAAAGTGGGTGAGATCCCACGATCTCTGCTTCACCTGGGCACTCCATCTTCGACCATCCTATCGAAGTCCTGAAAGTGGTCAAACACGACCAATGTTTCCTCAAAAATTGGTCAAGGGCCAACACCATTTTCATCACAGTTGTAGCAGCGAGTGGGTCTCCTACCTCCAACACAGCCTCCTCTAAAAGCTCCTCCACCTATACCACCTCCTCCAAACCCTTGAGGGGATTCGTAAATACTAAAGTCTGAGTGGTCTAGTCTATCTGCAAGAGCCTCTAAAGAATGGCATTGTGTGGTAGTATGGGTATTCGACTCGCAAAATTCACAGTACATCGTATTTGGGACAAATGTATATTTATGTAAAATGGGTATTTGACCTGTAAAATTCACGTTATTGATTCTCGTGAATAGGGTTTTATAGCTTCCCAATTGCATATTTGAATAATTGGTTTTACTCCCAAGAACAATCTGCACCTCTTTGCTTGATCTCCCACAACTCAAAGAGGTCCTGCTATTAAGATTGAGGTAGGAGAAACTATGCAATAAATCTCTATTTGACCTGAGAAATGTTAAAGGGTTTTCTTAGGGGAGTTCCTTGGGGATTCCCTAGCTCAATGGAATTCATGTACCATTTTAATTCTCTACCTCTCAATGTGGTATAAAATTTGACTAGTTTATTGGCATCTAGAGTTCTGCAGGATCTCCAGATAGCCTCACATAAGAACCAATGTTGATCAACATCATCATCCCCTTTACCCCAAAATTTTAGGTATCGGTTGAGTGAGCCTGTGTTTTGAGTTCCCATCGGATAACTAGGGGATACTATCAATATAAATCCTAATGGTCATGGTTGTACTAGAGCTGGAGAAATTGCTCCACTTCTACTACTGTTATAAGTCAAACCTATTGTATTATAACTGTGAGAAACAATAGAAATTATGTCAATATTCAATATAGAATTTACCATATTTGTAGAAGGTGTTGAGGGTGGGGGTGATCCAATGTTGGTTCCTTTACTTTTGGAATGGAATTCTTCACCAAGGGGGTCACATAACTATGCAATATTGTATTGTTTCCTTGACGAGACTCATCATCTTCCGGTGTAGCAATACCTAAGTCTCCTGTAGATCCTTCAAGGGTTATGAATAATTTTTTCTCTCCTAAAATTGTTTTGATCCTAACTCCCTCATCTATCCTAACTCTTTCTCATCTACTTCCTTCAAAACTTTCATCTTTCTCCCCAAATATTTCCTTCAACCAACAACTAGCCAATCTTTCGCGTATCTGCAACTCCCACAACTTCTTGATTTATTTCCTATGGCTGATCTCAAGTTCAATGATATTCCACAATTGATATGAAATTTTCATCAACTATCTCATCTTCTCTCACTAATTATTTTCAATAATAACAACCCTTCTTAGAGGGAGTTCATCTCTAGCACTTTTCTTACGACGATGACCCCCCATATTTCAAGAACTTTCGTAACCTAACTCATGAACCCTTCAACTGAATCACCCTCCCCTCATGTGCAAGGGTTTACACTTCCATCACCCCTTAAGGAACAGGTAGCATTCCTTCTTCTACCAACATAATATTCATCCACAAAGGAATTTCCCACAATATTGGTCCTCGGGGGCCTTCGTAAAACACTACTTCTTTCAAAAAACACTGGTGGTTCTATGCAAAAAAATCGATGATGTATCCATATAGCGTAGTGATGACCCAAAACTCTACCAAAGGACAAAACGAGTGATCCAATCGATGGAGGGAAACTAGTTGTGCAGTGATCCAATGGGGTATTCTCTTTACTTGATCTTTAAACTCGGTCGCTTCTTGTAATCGGTTGAGCCAGTGAAAGACTTCCTCTAGATATTGAATCTAGATTATTTTATACTAATTGTTGGTTGGATCAGACTAATATAATGCGTCCTTCACAACCCTCAAACTCTTCTGTCGTAACTCAATTTCTTGAAATATGAACTCGTCAAACCTGTGTTCCCATCACTTTTCAATGTCTGACTTGAAAATATGATGTTGTATCCTCTAAAAAATCGCTCAGAAATCAATCCCCGACAATGGAACCATTTCAAAAAAATCATTTACAGTACTCGTAACTCATAAATCAATACAATAGTCAAGATCTAGAAAGACCAACAATTCACAAGAATGATAATGATTCACAACAAAACCCAGAATGACTCATCAACCAACAAATCCTCAACTAACTTAATCCCAACCCATTACCATTGTAGTCTAGAGCACTATCATATTCAACCTTCTGCAAGGGAAGGAGGTCTCACCCTAAGCATTGTCGATACTTATGTGAAATGGAGTGAGGTTGAAGAGAATGTAGTGGTGGGAAGAACGCAACCCATCTAATCGATCATGGGGTTGGGATGATAAATAGGGTAGACACAATCTAAATGGAGTTACATAGCACATACAATGATTCCTACTTCATACATGAAAAAATCTATGAAAAGTAAAGTAACCAAACAGATCAACAATGACATGTATGTAGT
>SNQJ01S0006512.1:9145-50089 GCA_010110895.2 Picea sitchensis | reverse complement strand
TGCAGAATGAAAAATCATTTGACAAACAAAAAACACTAAAGAGATAACATTCCAGTCACCAGTTGATCCTATAAATTATAGGGTGATAACACCTTGGACGGGAGAAAGATGTCATTACCAATAGATGGGTCTCTTCTCCGACTGTACATTCAAGGCACTTGACATCTTCAAGGCCCAGGCCCCAGGTAACTAGGTATGTCATATTGATTTATTGCATTTTCATTTTGATTGTTCATGGTATCTTAGTTTCATTTCATTTTTTTTTTTCATTTTTCTCTACTTGCATATTAATTTCATCATATTACATATTTAGTTTAGAAATTTTTTTAAAACTGCAAAATTTTCTTTTCTAGATTAGTTTTTATTTTTGAGATTTTATGTTAGAGACCTAAACCCTCATGTAGGTAGAATAATATATTCTGATGTAATAAAGGTCAATATTAATAAGGCCTAGCAATAAGGAAGAATAAGTCGAATGTAAGAAGACCTAATAGAAGCTTCTGCTTCTAGAAGGATCTTCCTCTAGATGGTTCTTTTGATAGACATATTTAGTATAAATATGAGTCGAGGGTATGGTAATTGTTGTCTTGGATATTATTGTAATAGAGCTCTACTCGACTGGAGGTTTACCCCTCGAAGAGGCAAGTGAACATTGCTCTCAGTAATCGAAGTGTTCTTTCTGGTGTTATTATGTTATCATTTCAGTATTATTGTGGTATTGTTCTAGTTATATTGTTGCTCATCTGCCATATCTAGAATTTTATTTCTATTCTACATACTTTTTATATATGGAATATTACAAGTGGTATCAGAGCACTTTCCTCGACAGAAAATTGTGGGTAAATGTTTTTCAGGGTAGAGATTTCTTCCAACATTTTTAAGCTACAGAGATCTGTCATTACGCGCATAAACTCGTGGTTGAGGGATTCATACATGCAAGAAATACAAGTGGTACTTAAGCGCACATAGTTTGGCCACCCTTGTAACCCCTGTTGGTACCCCTTCGAGTGGTAGAACATCGGACAACACCTGTATACGGATCGGCCTAGATTTCTTGAATCCTTCTTTAGATAAACTAATGGACTGCATGATTGCTATAGTGTCACCGAGAACAGCACTCGGGAAGCTCTAGTACCTGGGTAGTTGGGTAGTACAGCTAAGGGAATAGTCTAGAATCCTTATTTGGTGCCCTGAGATATTGGGCTGAGTACTATTGTTGGACCCGACATGTATATCAGAGAGCTATAGCATAGGGAAAACCCTTGTCTGTAGAACCCTTGAATACCTAACCCTTGGGGATGGAAACAAAAAATAAAACAGACAAGATCTACTGTTGCGCAACTGTGTTCAAGTTTCAAAATCACTACACATTTCTTCCTGGTTAAGCATTTGGGCATTTCATCACTGCAGTATTCTTCAAACCGGAGTATAACTCCGCAGGTGTAAAAAAAAACTGGAAATTTTTGCACCATTATTTGAGACCTATTCCATTGGATTTATCTCTTCGTCCTTATCACATTCATACCTATCATTTTCCAAAAAAAAAATTGACCCCACCTGCCCCTCTTTGGTTCCCTCATCATAATGGTCCATACCCGTAGCCAAGACTTGGAAGCTCGCTTCAATACCTTGCAATATAATTTCATAGAGACCCAACAAGAAGTGAGATAGCTCAGTGCCAATATTTCCACCATCAATAATACCATGCATTCCTCCATCATCGCCTCAATCACGGAACTCAAAGAAGACCTCAAACAAGACATGACTACCCATCTTTAATATGTCGCTTTGATGATCTACACCAAGCTGCATATCCCTACAGATCCCCCTTTATCTGACCCATCTTTGCATATCGAAGATGAAACTTCCTCTCATTCCCATAATTTTCAGCCCCATCACTTTCGGTGTGACCTACGCCTTCCACGGGTGGATGTGACCAAATTTGATGGCTCGGATCCCATCGGTTGGGTAACTCAAATGGAACAATATTTCTCTTTGTAAGGCATTACAAATGACTTGGCCAAACTCCAATATGGTGTTCTCCATCTAGATCAAGAACGTTGGCAATGGTGGAAATGGAGAAAAACTGCCCGTCAAGGGTATGTTGCTTGGACACAAGTTTTAACATAGATTTATGAACGCTTTGACACTGACACCAACCATTTAGGTCATCTTACAAATTTGAAACAATCTGGCATAGTGGAAGACTTTATAGTTGCTTTTGAGCAACTAGCTTTTCATACAAAGGGCATGTCCGATGCTTTTTTCAGAGAATGTTTTATCAATGGCCTCGAGGATGAGATTCATGCCCATGTCCTCATGGATCGGCCTCAGAGTTGAGTGGAGGCTACTAAACGAGCTAAGGAAGCACAACAGTTTGTCTCTACTCAAAACTAGAAACCCTCCTTTATTCCTCGCACTAAACCAATAAATCCCACTCCTCCTTCTACTCCACTAAAGATCCAAAAATTGACTAGGGCCGAAATGGATGAACGCCAACTCAAAGGCCTTTGTTATAATTGTGATGACAAATATTTTCTGGGACACAAGTGTAAGGAAACAAATATTTGTATGGCCATCTCAGAGGATGTTTCGGAAGAGGATGTTGAAGCTCCCCTTGTGTTTGATTCACCTGAACCCACCGACATTACCCCTCCCTTAGACCCTCTCGAAGTAGAACCAGTCATTTCCTTAAATGCTCTCCTGGGCTTATCTATTCCCCAAACCCTCAAACTAATTGGCTACATCAAGCATAGGATGGTCATCATTCTTGTCGATAGTGGAAGCACCCATAATTTTATTCATCATCGCATTGCCCAAGAAACTAATTGCTATATCCATGCAATCAATAATTTCCAAATCATGATTGCCAATGGCGGTTCCATGAAATGTGGAGGGCGTTGTGAAAATGTGCATCTCCAAATTGGTGACTACCACCTAAAATATCATATGTTTTCTATCGACATGGGCGATTGTGACATTGTGTCGGGTGCGGACTCACTAAGGACTTTGGGTCTCATTCTCATGGATTTTAAGGAATTAGCCATGCAATTCGACCAGGAGGGCCAGTGATATAAGTTCCAAGGAATCATCGTCGATTCCCATGAGGTCATGAGTTCCCATCGCATGGAAAATCTGCTCAAAAAAGTTCATTTGGGCGTTATTTCCCAACTTCATGCCATACAAGAAACTGAGACACCCTCTATGTTGTTGGACCTCCAATCTATCCTCTCTAAATATCAAGTGGTTTTTTCCACTCCCCAGGGACTCCCTCCTTCCCATGGTGTTCATGATCATTCAATTCCCCTTTTCCCAGGAAGCCTTCCTCCCAATATCCATCCCTATCATCACCCCTTTTCTAAAAAAAATGAAATTGAGAAAATGGTTCAAGAACTGCTTAATGTAGGTGTTATCCACCCTAGTACGAGCCCCTACTATTCTCCTGGGGTCATGGTCATGAATAAATAATGATCTTGTCACATGTGTCCTGATTTCTGCACCCTCAACAAACTCACCATTAAAGACAAATTTCTCATCACTGTCATTGATGACCTCTTGGATGAATTGAGTGGCACCCAGTTCTTTAGTAAACTTGATCTTCATTCTGGCTACCACCATATCCGTATGAAAGAGGCATACATTCCTAAGACTTCCTTTAAAACTTATGAGGGCCACTATGAGTTTTTGTTCATGCCCTTTGGTTTTTGTAATGCTCCCTCCACTTTCCAAAGCCTCTTGAATCATGTCTTCTGTCCTTTTCTCCACCATTTTGTCTTAGTTTTCTTTGATGATATCCTCATCTATAGAAAAACCTGGATAGACCATATTGCTCATGTGGATCGATTTCTCCATCTACTCTCTCAGCACCAGCACCAACTTCTCCTACAACAATCTAAATTTTCTTTTGCTGCCTCAAAAGTCGAGTACTTGGGTCATCTTGTTGGAAATAATGGTGTTAGGGTGGATCCTAAAAAGATTGAATCTATGCAAGAATGGCCTCACCCAAAGAATATCAAAAGATTGCATGGATTTCTGGGCTTAATGGGTTATTATCACAAGTTTGTTAATAATTATGGAAATATTGTGGCCCCTCTCACTGCACTCCTTAAAACGAATTCTTTCACCTAGACTCCAGCAACTTATCAGGCTTTTCAAACCTTGAAGATGACCATGTGTACCACTCCATTCCTGGAACTTCCTGATTTCACAAATACCTTTGTCCTAGAATGTGATGCTTCAGGGAAAGGAAATGGCATTTTCCTTATGCAAGAGGGTCGGCCTTTGGCCTTTACCAGCAAACAACTGTCTGAATGAAATTTGGGCAAATCAATCTATGAAAAGTAAATGTTGGATATTCTACATGTTTTTTATCTTTGGCACCCTTATATATTTGGGAAACGCTTCCAAATTAAGACAGATCATCAAAGCCTCAAGTATTTTCTAGAACAACACATCTCCTCCTCAGAGAAACAAAAATGGGTGACTAAGCTCTTTGGATATGCTTATGAGATTATTTACAAGAAAGGAAAAGACAATGTGGTTGTGGATTCACTTTCCCAAAAATATGAAGATGAAGGGTCCATTTTTTCTCTCTCCTTCATTGTACCAGATTAGCTCCAAGTCGTTCGCCAGGAATGGATACATGATCCCAAAATTTCATATCTGATACGAAAATTGCAGTCCAATTCCCCAGTTTCCCCAGGGTACTCTTGGATCCATGATGAGCTTTGATACAAAGGCCATTTGTATTTAAGTAAACAGTCAAAAATTAAATCCATGGTACTTTCTGAGATTCATGCTACACCCATAGTTGGGCACTCAGGGTTTACCAAAACCTATGACAGGGTCAAACGTTCTTTTTTCTGGGATGGTATGAAATAGGACATTCTTAATTTTTTGGTTGAATGTGATGTGCCAATCCAACAAGGGTGAAACAGTCAAATATCTTGGCACACTACAACCGCTTTTGATTCGACCTACTATTTGGTGGGATATCTCTATGGATTTTATTGTAGGCTTACCTAAATCAGTAAATAAATCAATCATCATGGTGGTCATTGATCGCCTTTCCAAGTATGCTCATTTATGTACTCTTCAACACCCATTTACAGTAGCCATTGTGGCTCAACTTTTCATGGATCAGGTCTTCAAGATTCATGGCATGTCACATTCTATTATTTATGATCATGACCCAACTTTCACCAACAATTTTTGGCAAGAATTGTTCAAGCTATAAGGCACCCAATTGCATCTCATCATGTCTTATCATCCCCAAACTGATGGTCAAACTGAAGTTGTCAACAAGTGTTTGGAAACATATTTGAGGTGTTTTTCATCAGAAAAGAAAAATCAGTGGGCTCAATGGTTACCACTAGTTGAATGGTGGTAAAACACTTCATACCATACATTTACCTGCATGACTCCTTTTGAAGCAGTAAATGGACAAAATCCACCTTCAATTCTCTCATATTTACCAGGTGTCTCGAAGGTCCAGGAGGTTGACCAAACACTTATAGTTTGAGAGGATATTCTCCGTAACCTCAAAGAGAATTTGGTCATTCCCCAGAATCACATGAAGCAACAAGTAGATCAAGGTCACTCTGAATGTCAATTTGCAGAAGGGGATCAGGTGTTTCTTTGACTTCAACCTTACAAGTGAAATTCCCTCAAGGCTGACCATTGTTAGAAACTGGCACCCAAATTTTATGGTCCTTATATCGTTCGCAAGCGTGTGGGACAGGTGGACTATCAATTAGCGTTTCCCAAACATTATAAGGTACATCTTGTTTTCCATGTTTCTTACTTAAAGAAGATGATTGGAACTGAGTTCCAAACTCAAACCAACCTTCCTAAGTTGGATGAAGAAGGCTCCATTTGGCTACAACCAGAAGCAGTTTTCGACCAGCGTGAGCATCGACTGTGCCAGCGAACCATCAAGGAAGTGTTAGTCTAGTGGAAAGATACAACCCCAACAGATGCCACTTGGGAACCAGCTACCATTCTACAAAAATTTCCACATCTCAAGCCTTGAGGAAAAGGCTATTTTTAAGGGGGAGGACATGTTAGGGACCTAACCCCTCATGTAGGTAGAATAATATATTATGATGTAATAAAGGTCAATATTAATAAGGCCTAGAAATAAGGAAGAATAAGTCGAATGTAAGAAGACCTAATAGAAGCTTCCGCTTCTAGAAGGATCTTCCTCTAGATGGCTCTTTTGATAGACATATTTAGTATAAATAGGAGTCGAGGGTATGAGAATTGTTGTCTTGGAAATTATTGTAATAGAGTTATGCTTGACTGGAGGTTTCCCCCTCGAAGAGGCAAGTGAAAATTTCTCTCAGTAATCAAAGTTCTCTGTCTGGTGTTATTCTATTATCATTTTCGTATTATTGTGGTGTTGTTCTAGTTATATTGTTGTTCATCTGCCATTTCTATCATTCTATTTATGTTCTACATACTTTTTATATCTGGAATATTACATTTTATTTATATGGAAAAAGGATGATAGAGCCGCCGTGGATTTTACAGTCTTAAGTTTAAGTGTAGGCATAGGTCTAACCAAGATATGTTGAGGTTCTCATGGACTCTATGGCGAGTAAGGGTCACCAAGTAGGAGCCAGATGTTATCCCTTATTTCTATGGATAACAAAGGAGATTATGTCTAGAGGCCTTCAGGTTGCAGACATGGAGTACCAAGAGATGGATGGCTGACAACGTCCACTTGCATAGAACGAGGCCCACTTCACCACCACAAATATCAAGTTCATCATTATGGTATCCACCACATCATATTGTTTCCAAAATATGATGGGTCTTGCTCCATGAGGTACAATTCAGGTATTGTGGTAAGTGTCACTTTAATATTTCAGGCATTTGAGTATGTTTCATTTTAAGCTACTTTTGATTATAGAACGTTTTCTTGGAAGTTATGCTCTTTTCCCTATTTAACCTTGGTGGTTGAGATTTCACCCTAGTAAGTGGTCACCATTAGGGATGAGTTTTCCACTGGGAGGTCACTATGACAAGTCATTGTGCCACTCCCAATCATACTTATCAGTTTTCATCACATCACCCCTTGTTCATCTCCTTATCTTTTGTGATTTTCGGGTGCATTGACCCAAGAAGGGATTGTACATGATTTCATGGGAATAAGGGGATGAAGGCCCAGAGGTTTGTAGTTAGAAGAAGATAAAATCCAATAATAAGCCTTGTAGATGCTCACCCAGGGATCACGAGGACAATAAAATGTCTCTCATAAGAAACTGATGGGACCCATGAAAAATAACAATATAAAAATTCCAACCAAGGTAGAGCATATGTGGGAAATGTTTTTCATTCTTAGGTAGAAGTCCCACACATTGTCTTCAACTTGGGGAAGCAAAATGTGACCAAGTTAGAGTCAAGGTGGGAAATTGTTTTCATGCTTAGGTTGAAGCCCCACCTTGGCTTCAACCTAGAAACATCTTTAAAAACAAAAGGAAATAAATGGTCTTCTAAAAAGGATGCATTGAAAACGAAGGTACAACACACCCTATACAAAGGCACCCATAAATGAGATAATACAAACCCTTATATGTAATGAACCCCATGCCCAAAAATTTTAACCCCCATCCACTTAATTTTCTCCACATAAATTAGAGATGTTTCCACCTAAGTCAAAACACTCCTTCACTCAAGGAATGATTCACCCAATAGGTCACTTTTTCAACCCTCCCATACCTAAACTTGGCATATTGCATAGGGTCTTTGAGAACCTGTTTAATTTGATGAGGTATTTTTTGGTGTACATCCTTGAATGGATCTTATATTAAATGTGATTTTACTTTCCATGATTATTTGACTTGACATCCTTGTAGGGCGCACTTGTCTTTCTTTGCAAAACCTTGAGCAGTGGGCAGTTTGGAGGAACAAGCCCAGCTTGGGCCTTCATTGGGGAAATAATCCCATAGGTTGGATGCCATGGACCGCATACTGGATAATGAATGTATCCTTTGGAAGCATGAGAGGACACCTTGGACAGTGACACCTAGCCTTTTTCCAGCCCAACTCCCTTCTTGGGAGCTCTTATACCATGTTTCTAGGCTTGATGTCTTGCTTGGGGCTAGGGCATGTGGTGGTGAAGATGGAAACTTGGCAGGTTTTGATGGAATACCCCTTGCATGGAGGAGGAGACTCTTTTATTGAAGATGCATGGCCTTTAGAGGCCTAGAGATACCTTCTCCAACCCCAATGACTTCCTAGATGTGCCAAAATGTCACCCCTCTAGGGGATGACGTCGTGTTTTAGGGTTTTTCTTATGTGAAAATTACATTTAAAGTTGTAAAGGGGAAAATTAAAGGGAAATGTCTCCATTATTTTTTGGTTTACCCTTGTTAAGTGGAAAAGCATTATTTTAGGGCTTTTGTATAAACAAGAATCATTTCATTTCATTTTAGAACATAGCTCTCCCAATTTGGAGAAGGATACTTGGCTGAAATTTGTGTAGTCTTTGGGAAATTTGGATCTCTCTCTCTCTTATGAAAATGTATTTTGGTGAATTCTCTTTGTGTATTGTGGATATAAGGTGGTGTACACCTCTTGGAGACTTCTTCTCTTTCTTATGAATGGACATTTTTTGGGGTACTAGGGTTTTATATTGCATCTCTCTTTGAATTGGTAATAAAAATCTGCAATTTGTTAGTTATTCTTACTTGTTTCATAGTGTTATTTGTTGAAACCCTAGGAGGATTATAAGTTCATACACCCTCCATCAATATTCATCTCATTTTCTAGTTGATAAGTCATTTTTGGACAAGGTTGCTAGGTGGAGTACAAGGGTGTACACCCTCCTAGATTTACCTAAGTTTTATTTGCATTCCTAAGGGAGTAGAAGGGATTACACCCCAAGGGATATTGTGGATCTAAATCTTACATCCAAGAATCCATTTACCCAATTTTTTAAAGGCACTAATATGATTTTTTCATTGGAGAAATAAAATTCCTTGCATTGGGTAACGTGATTTTACAAGATTTTCAAATTGTTTGAAGTGAAACCAATTCTATGATCTAATAACTTGCTTGAGCAACTAGGGAATATTATTTTTCCAAGGATATATTTTTTTCATAACTTAAATCTACAACCATTAGGGCTGCATCAAGCTACTCTATATCTTTGAATTTGACATGCATTTCAACCGTGGAAATTTGCTAGTAAGCCATTATTATCATTCTACTGCTAATTGGTGAACTTTTGGTCGGATTACTTGTTCTCGTGGTTGAAACTTCCTTTTGTAGAAAATATTTTATACGGCCACTTGGATATTAAAAACATACTTTGAAAACTTCATACAACATCCCTCTAATACCACTTAAGTTTGTGCTAAAGTATTGGGAACTAATCTACTTGTTTTATGATTCATTTCTCAATAAATATTTAATGCTTTGAGTGGTTAAATATGTAGTAATTAGATTTATTCCTTTATGATATATACTCTTTTTTAATTTTGTAGTTTGGTACAGCAAGATCAACTTTATTTTCCACTTAATCTTTGAGCTTGTGTACTTGTCTCTTCTTGTTTCTCGGGTAGGTACAACAATATTCTACAGGTACTCAAGCACTTGGAAACCATTAACCACCCATGAGAATTGTTTCCAAGCCATGTTAAACTTAGTAGTTTGACCTATAGGGATATCACTTCCATAACACTACTTTCCATCTCATTCCCCCCTAGGGTCACCCGGGATTCCCCCCTTTTGTAGGATTTCTCCTTCACTAAAGCGAGGGGAGAGTTTATCTAATGTGACAGTGGGTAGACTCTCCCACAATTATCACCATCTACTGGATTAGTTCAAGTTTCTCCCAACCTACAGTTTGTGCGATAACAAGCCCACTCCTAAATTTTCTCAGTTGGTGCAGAAATATGACCCTAGAGTTGCACAACATTAGTATCTTCTGGGGATTTCATCATGCCCAAATTCCCATGGTATCCAACCATTGCTTCAATTTTCATGGCATGTTCTAATAATTTTTTCAAAGTGGCTAGTCTTTTTTGGATTAATGGAATCTGATTCAAAGGAAAAAGCCCCTGAATAAACCATTCACACTAATGATTTTCGTGAATAGGGTTTTATAGCTTCCCAATTGTATCTTTGAATCATTGGTTGTACTCCCAAGAAGACTCCATATATATTTTCTTGATCTCCTGCATCTCAGAGAGGGATTGTTGTTCAGATTGAGGTAGGTGAAACTCTACAATAAATCTCTATTTGACCTGAGAAAGATTAAAGTATTTTCCCAAGGGATTCCCTTGGGGATTCCCGGGCTCAATGGAATCCATGTACGATTTTAATGCTATACTTTTCAATGTGGTCTAGAATTTGACTATTTCATTGGCATCTAGAGTTCTGCGGGACCTCCAGATAGACTCACATAAGAACCAATGTTTCTCAACATCTTCATCCCCTTTGCCCAAACATTATGGGTATCGGGTGAGTGATCCTTCATGTTGAGTTCCCATCGGAGAATTGGGGGATCCTATTCATATACATCTTGATGGCCCTAGCTATATTAGAGCTGGAGAACTTTCTCCACTTCCACTACCACTATCATTCGAACCTATTGTATTATAACTGTGAGAAACAATAGAAGTTATTGCAAGATTCGGTGTAGAATTTACCATATTTGTAGAAGTCATTGAGGGTGGGGATGATCCAAGGCTAGTTCCTTTTCTTTTGGAATGGAATTATTTTTCTGGAGGGGGTCACTTAGTTGTGAAACACTATACCATTTCCTTGACGAGACTGAACATCTTCGGATGTAGCAAGACCTAAGTCTCCCACAGCTCCTTCAAGGGTTATGACTAAGTCTTGTTCTCCTAAAATTGTGTTGATCCTAACTCCCTCATCTATCCTAACTCCTTCTCATCTACTTCCTTCATAAATTTCATCTTTCTCCCAAAATATTTCCTTCAACCAACGACTGGCTAGTCTTCCACATATTTGCAACTCCCACAACTTCTCTAGTTCTTTCCTATGGTTGACCTATAGGTCAATCATCTTCCACAAATGATCTGACCTCTTTATCGAACCTCTCATATGTTATCACCAATTATTTCCAATAATAACGTCTCTTCTAAGAGAGTGTTCATCTCTATCACTTTTCTCAAGACGACGATGACCCCCCATATTTGAAGAAATTTAGTAGCCTAACTTATGAACCCTTCACTTGAATCAATCACCCCTCATGCGTAATTTTTTATGTTGGAATATCCCATAATGAAACATGAAGCCTTCCTTATTCCACCAACAAAATGTTCATCTAAAGAGGAATTTCCCACAACAATCTTCCTCAGGGGCCTTCGTAAAACACCGCTTTTTCTTTTGAAAAATATTGGTGGTTCTCCACAGTAAATTCGATGATGTATATGTCTAGTGTAGTCTTGACCAAAAAATAAGCTGCATGAAAAATCAGGTGATCCAATCGATGGAGGGAATCTAGATGTGCAATCTTCAAATGGATCCTTCTCTTTACTAGATGTTTAAACTTGGGAAATTCTTATAATCAATCGATCCACTCAAATAATTCCTCTAGAAATCGTATCCAAAATATTTCATACTAATCATTAGTTGGCTTAGAATAATAGATTGCATCCTTCACAAACGAAAAACTCTTATGTCGTGATTCACTTTCTTTAAATGTGAACTTGTCACACCTTTGTTCCCACCACCTATCAATGTCTGAGTTGAAACAAAAATTGATTCTTCTCAAAAAAACAGAGGGTCCAACAGGCCCTAACCACAAACCTTGACTCATCCCGATTCAAGTATTCATCTCTTTGCTCTGACCTCCCTCAAATGGAGGGTTGAATTTATGGATGATTTGGACTATTTGTTTCTTAAAACTATCTTACTAATCGACGTGATCTTGGCACTTATGCAGCAAGATTGATGCTCCTACAATGAATCCTTGTGCTATGTTGACATCCAAGACTGAGGGATTCATGTCCATCAATGTTTTCCATTTATGTTATGCCACTGCATCAAGTTGTTGGATCTTGCGTAGGTGTCCTAGATTGTTGGCTTGAACTCTCGGAGTTCCTTCTTGGTATCCTGATTGGTGTCATACAAAGCATCCAAGCATTCATTGACCTGTTGGATTTCCAAAAATTTAGCACTCTGCTCAATGGGATCATTGATCAACTTTACCTCTTGTTTCATCTGTCAAATTTGTGCTCGAAGGTCCTACATTGGTTTAGTGTGATGCTTCAGTAGACCAACAAAGTCATTAACTAGCTCAAAGAGGTGACTACACTTTGCAAATCCTTGATGTAAATAAATACGCACAACATCGTTGTCTGCAACAAACTTTGATATTTTATCTAGCATCTCCTTGGATGCTCTCATTCCTTTATCCAAATAGCCTCCAGTTTTTGTTGGAGGTCCTGATTCGTATTTGCTACATGGGTCCATGCCTCAATGAAAATCTCAACTCTAGCTACTGGCGCAACTTATTCAGGATCTTCAGGGCATTCAGGTGCCATCTTGTGAAACGTAGGCCAAGTGTCACTGAGTCTTCTAGACATTGCTTCAATGGTGGACTTAGTGGTTTCCCTCATGCCTCATTCATAATCTATTGATGTGTTAGCTAAAGTGATTCTCTCTTTCAACTAGCCAGCATGTTTTAATAAGTCTTCATTTCCCCATGTTACAACAACATTTATGTGTTCTAGCTTATATGTAGAAGTCATCAAAAGCTTCAAAAGTTCAAGTGTATCCCAAGTAGACAGATCACTACTTAGAGTAGTTGGATCCAATGGGAGTCGTGTCGCAAGTGTATGGCCACTTGCAATGGATTGTTTAGAAAAAATCGGAGTACCTACACCTTCCAGGGTAGGATACTGAGCTTGAAGACTTCTCACAAGATTGGACTGTACTTTTGGTGGTAGTGTGTCAACAACCCCTTGTTTCTCTGGATAAATCTCTAATAGATAAATACATTGTTGCGGGTTTTGAAAAAGTGGAGTGACTTGTTACTTTAAGGAAGTCATTCTTTGGGTGGAATGGGTGTCATCTTGGCCATTGATTGGTTCATTAAAGGTGTCCATGTCCATATGGACTTGTGTTTATGGATTTTCTTTGGGTTGATGATTGGAGACAGTATTCAGGTCTTTTTCCAGAGTACCTAGGGCTTCTGAGGCTTGGGGTACAATAGTTATGAGTGGAGTAGTGGTAACGCTAACGGGTATACTAAAAGGATAAACATGCTCAAGATTCATTCCTTGTGTGTGGGCTAGGGATGGAGAATGTGATGTGGATTCATGAATGGTTCCACCATTTTGTTGACCATAAAATTCCTCATCAATGGCAGTAGATTGGACTTGCTTGGGTGGTTCGTCTAGAATGTGGATGATAGGATGTGTAGAGATAGTTGATTCTATTGAAGGGTTCTTGGTGTGAAATCGAGTTGGGGTAGTGAATATCAGCATAGGTGGAATCCAAGGATACATGGGTGCCAATGAAGAAATATGGGTAGCCTCAGTAATAATTGGTTCACCTGTTGGTTTCATAGGATAACGTGTTCTCGGTTTCTTGAGAGAAAAATCATAGGAAAGGACTTCCTGAAACTGCTTACCAGATATTTTTCATCATTGAGAAATATTCAAAAGGGGATTGATAATTGTCCTTGCGGTAATTTGTCTTCATCAGCCTCCTCATGCTCCTCATCTGATCTAGGTGGGGTTTTTTCCCTTTTCCTGCACTAGCGGAAATAGTCGATGTCTACACAAGAGAAACTCAGAATGAAATTGTTGGAATAGTGTATTTGAACCCTTTTGGAGTCTCTTCTCTTATGGCCCCTACCTAGAGCTTGACGTCCTTATTGAACATGGAGTCATCTAGGTAGAAAGGAAGAGGATTCATGTGGAATAGTGCAGGATCCACTCCCATTGGGAAGATGAAAGTATGGTCCCGACCCATCCTAAACCAAATGTGGTGTGTGTGGATGTTAAGGATCAATTTCAGAGTCTGCAACCATTGGGTAGCATTAACCATGTCTTCATGCAATTGCAAAAAAGTGGAAATGTGTGCATCGGGATTGACAATAAGTGAATTGGCATTCCAGGGATAGAATAACTTGGCAATCTACGTATCAATCGCGTGAGAAAGATCCCTCCCCTATGGAAACTTCCATTTCCACATTGCAAATGAAACAAGTAAGTAACCATATATAAAGTGTGTTGTGTGGTCATGAACATCCATGCAATCCTATAACATCTCTTTCAACAAATACTGGTATTAATTCATGTCGGTGCCATTCTTAACGAATTCCACTATTGTTATGGCGTTCAATGTGCATTCCCCCCATGTGTAATTATTCATCACTTTTTATGCAATAATGTAGTAGGAACACCAAATTCCCTCATCTTTGATGAGCTCAATGAGAGCACCTCAACCTCCCTGTTGAGTGTTGTATTTTTTGTATAGGGTTAGGGTACCTTTCTTGTGGCCATGTTTTCTTAACCCTTGGAAACCATCTATGAAATATTGGTTGTCCATGGATAACTGTGTCAACTGATGCATATCTACAACATTAATAGGGTATTCCTTGTGAAGCCACAATGTGATATTGTGCACGCGACTAATCAAAAATTTAGTACACTTAGAAACCTCTCCAATGGTGTTGAACACTGGTAGGTCACTCAAACTCATCAAGGTACTTTCTCGTAGAGGTAGTAAGTCTAACTTCCACTCCCAAATTAGAGTGTTGTCCTATAAAGTAGTGCAATCCATAAAGGCATGGATGGCCATTAACAAAAATTGGGTGGGATATGTGAAGTCTACGTCCATTAGACGAGTGTGCTCGACCTTATCGTGGATATCCTCGATGACTTGGACATGAGGGTCAATGAATTCCTCAGAGACAACAGGCTTAACTAGTGTAGCAGATGAGGTAGCAGTTTTTGGGAGTGACCAAATACTGGTAGTTCAAACCATCCTGGCGTGGTCTCAAAGATAACCGAAATAGATAGGGAGATGGATTTGTGGGGATGATTTCACAGGTTTCATAGGGGGATCCAGAACTATGTATGAACTTTGCGCAAATAAAATTGAATAACCTTACACATTAGGCGACCGGTATGTTTATATATGCTAATAAAAAGGTGGTGCGACAACATGCATTGAATTTCAAAGGTCAGTAAAAAATAACATTAACGTTGGAAAGATATGTTACTGCAATGAAATATGCTATAAGGTTTGTGCAATTAAACACATTGGCGGAAAGTGGATGATGGTACATTAGGAAAAACCAAGAAAATAATGACTTCAACGGTAGTGAACTGGAAAAGGGAGAACAACTGGTAACATTAAACTTGATTTTGGTCGATAGCAATGAACAAGTCGGAAATAGTACTAACATCTTTTAATGACCCATGTGATAGCGCATGGGCATAGGCTTTTATCTTCGGGCACTGGTAATGACGAGTAGACATGAGAAAGACCTCCCCGACCACAAATGTGTTATCTGGGCAGGATAATTTGAAAATAATGCATAGACTCTAAAAAATACTAACAATCGGACATGTCAGTGTGTGACCAACCACATAGGAAAACAGAAAGGTATTTGAAAATCCTACCTACTATTTCCACTCCTGACATAGGAGGGTTGTGCAACAATGCTTGTTGAGAGAATATGTAGGGTTTCATGAGTGCATCATTCACCCAACTAGGATAAAGGATACCATTGAGATGTGCAAGTCTGAATGCTCTATATTTGTGTACCTCCACAACAATAAACATTCCAAGCCAATGCATTTGTAATTTTCCAGGATGCTTCTGGTATTTACTGTCGTATAGAAGAACCTTATCCCCTTTCGTAAACAATTTGTGTTTGATGTGTTGATCATGCCAAGAATTCAGGCGATATTTTTTTACGGTATGATGAAAATCTATGAGGAATCATGCTTCATCCAACTCAAATAACTCTTCAACCCTTTTTGTAATTGATTCAACGTCTTTCATATGAGTGACTTATGAAATGTATAAGATGGGTGTGATAAAATTGACAAGAACAATAGCTTCTATACCATAAACTAGTTGGAACGGAGTATACTTGAGTAGTTTCTTAGTAGTGGTTTTGTATGCCCATAATAAAACTGAGATTCTCTCATCCCAATCCTCTCATTTTTTGCAACATACCTTAGTCAAGCCATGTTCCAAAATATTATTGAATTCCTCAGCCATTGCATTAGATTGCGGATGGTATGGGCTTCTCTTGTAATGTTGAACAAGGAAATCACGAGTGAGGGTAGATACAGTTTGTTTGATAAAATGAACTCCCTGGTCACTGGTTAGACTCTGAGGGAACCTGAATTGAGCTATGATATGTTCAAAGATAAACTTGGTCATTGTATCTGGAGATTAATCCCGAACTAGTTGTGCTTCATCCCACCGTGTAAGGTTGTTGGTTTCATTTATTATATACCTTTCCTTGGAATGTTGAGAAAGTGGGTTTATGGGCCCAATGAAATCAACAGTCCACTTTTCAAAATCTTACAGATCTATGATAGGGTGTAAAGGTATTTTATCTCTGTGTGAGGGATTCCCTACTCACTGACAAACATCACGGGCCTGGGAAAATTATGTGGTGTCTTTGAACACTATAGGCCACTATAATCCAACCTATAATATATTTTTTGCAATAGCCTTATCACTAATGTATCCACCCACAACTCCATTGTGGCACTCTCATAAGATATTTGGTCGCTCGTGATCAAGTACAAAGCATCTAAGAATTCTATTTAAGCCCAACTTGTACAATTGTTCGAAAAATATTTGATAATTCGTTTCTGTGATAGCTAAGTGTATTTTCTTAGTTGTGGAATATCTCTCAGGTGTTGTACTGGTCATGAGAAATATTGCAATGTCTGAAAAATAGTCTGGTCATGAGGAATACCGCAATGTTTGAAAAATAGTCTGCATATATCCTTAATGCAGAACATGTATGCATTAGGATGTTTATCATCCAGGGCTCTGCCACTCTCACCAGAATCTAACCGAGAGAGGTGAACGAGCACAACATTCAAATTTTAAGGCTTGATGATAACCTCAAAATAAAATTCTTGAAAAGGTAGCAACCATCGACATATTCTTCCCTCTAAGACATGTTTGGTAACCAAATACTTTAATGTAGGATGATCAGTAAAAAAACATGAAATGACCATCTAACAGATAATGTACATTTTTTTGTAAATCATATACCATAGCCAAACCTTCTCGTTCAGTGGTAGTATAGTTGTGTTCTTCTTGGGAGAGATTTTGGCTAGAAAAATAGATAGGATGGTCCATATTTCCTTCTCTAGGTTGTGTAAGGATAGCCCCTAACGTAATACTAAAGGCATCGATATGCACATGGAAATTCATGCCCCAATTAGGGAAAGTAAGAATGAGGGTTTTACTCATTTTTTCCTTCAAGGTGTCAAATGCTTTATCGCAAACTGAATTCCAATGAAATTCTTCATATTTATTAATTAATTTTTCCAATCGTGTTGTGATACTCACATATCCCCTGATAAAATGACGGTAATATCCATTATGTCCCAAGGTAGTTCGCAATTTCTTGATAGAGGTAGGAGTAGGCATATTGAGGATCACTACAACTTTTGTAGGGTCCACCGACACTCCTTCCCTACAAATGATATGTCCAAGAAGATTCCCAAATGGTATGCAAAAGATAACCTTTTTTAGATTGAAGAAAATATTCAACTGGTGACATCGATCCAACATTAACCACAAGATACCAATATGGTCTTTGAGTAGATTTTATACCATCCAATTATCCAAATAGACTTTAAGAAATTTATGGATGAATTCGTGGACGGTGGCAATCACAATCCGAGAAAACATTGTTGGGGCATTCTTGAGCCCAAACGGCATGACGTTGTAATAAAATGATCCCCAATTTGTCATGAAGGTAGTTTTCTTCTTATTCACTTTTGCAATCCTTACCAGGTGATATCCGGAAAATCCATCGGTAAATGAATATGCTTCCCTTCCTATGACCTGATCTAAAAATTCGTCACTAAAAGGAGTCGAAAATGGGTTATTAACATAGGTAGATTTCAAGCTCTGATATTCAACACAAACCCTGATATCCTCTATAACCTTTTTAATTTTAAGAACAATAGGGCCGATCCACTTAGCCTCATTCACTAGGAATATTGACCCAGCTAAAAGCATGCAATCAATATCCTTCTTGACCTTTTATTTAACTCTGGGGTTCATATGGTATGGTCGATGCTTAACAGGTTTCGCATCAGGATTCAGTTAAATTTTAATTTCACCTAGATCTCCCTTAATCCCCTTCAATTCCAAGAATATGATGGGGAATAGGTCCTCATATTCCCTCAATAGGGACTAAATTTTAGTCATGGTATGTTTGTCCCAATAATCCCCTATAGAGGCTATATTGGGATGCTTCGTACTGCCTATATTAACCTTGCACAACTTCATAGGGTTAGTGTAGGAGCTACTAGATTCAGTTAAAATGGTATCATAAATAGTCCTAGTGCCTTTAAATTCTCTAAAATAAAAATGCCTAAGGTTTTCTAAATATTCGGGATCATCTAGGGTGGTATCAACCTTACTACAATAAATAGGTAGTGGTGCAATGACATGATTTATTGGCTCCAAATATGGGTGAAATCTATAACAGAGCAGGTCTTTATCCACAAATAAAACTACAGGGGGGTAGGTGGGTTTAACTTATATGTGAATAACAAGATTTTAATTTGTTGCAATGCTAAAGTGAGTTCAGGGGACTTACCTGTAAAATAAAAATCCTTTCAAAATTGGAGTTGAAGGACATGATAGTACTGGGTTTTCCTTCGGGTTTATTCATGTATATACTAGGTTGTGGGGATTAGCCTGAGTGAATGAACAAACTAGTGCACCCAAAAACCATGGGTCAGTTGCACGACTATCCATACTCTAACGCAATGTGCAACAAGCTCCTGTGGATCTGAAGATCCATCATATGTTTCAAGGGTAAGAACGGGAGTCTTGAGTTTCTGGTCTCAATTCTCTTGACTAACTTTGGAAGGAGGGATGAATCGATGCTGCAGGGAAATATTGATATCCTCCCATGAAGGAAGGTTACTTTTTTGGGTGGCCCACCAGTGAGCTAGGGAGGATCGCAAAGTGATATCAAGTGTCGACATCCTCCGTTTCACCCCAACTTTTTTTTCCATTTTGACCAGAAAAGTGCATTAATAAGATAAATCATTATATATTAGATTCTCGTAGATTTTAGTTCCAATCCACCTAGCTACTCTAATAGTGGTGCATCATCTTGATAAATTTTCATATTGTCCCTGTTTCCAGTTTTCAAAAGTGGCCTCTAAATCTTCCCCAATAGAGTGATTACTTTTCCAAGTGATTGAACCATTCGTGGTAGGATTAATGTAGTTTGCATGGTTTCCTTTAGTCATAGTGTTAATATGATCCAATACATCAGGTTCCATGTTTTCTTCTGAGGATTTAGTGTGTTGTGGTCCTAAGTACAGATTCAAAGGTTGAACCACTTTCATACCATCCACTTCGAAGGTCATGGATTCCTTCCTCAAGTCAATCACAACATAATTATCATACGCTCAGTCAATTCCAAGCAAGGTTGGATATGGATCCTTCTCCCCCATGATATCAATGACCTTGAAGTCATTAACAGTATTGACTCCGGATAGATATACTTCCACATTTTCCAGCCTCCCTATTGGGAAAATACAATATTGGTTCACAATGCGCAATTGAATTGGGGAATAGACCAACATGAATTTTCCCATAGCTTCCCATGTTTTCTTTTGTAGGATATTAACATCTGAGCCCAAATCCATCATGGCATTGTTAATTCCATAACCATCAATATGGTCATTTAGTATAAAATTGCATCCTAACCTCTTATTTCATATTTGTATTTGGCCTACATTCCTCTTGGGAAAATTAATAGTTATAATTCCCTCTACATTTCCCTCATTTCCCAGAGCTATGCTAATGGTGTTCTGCAACTTCTGGGTAAGGTGTTCATCGTTCAGGATATTAGAAAATAGTTGCAACCATAAGGAAATAGTGTTGTTTGACTCATATTATGGGCCCTTGGATGGGACCAACTTTTCCACAACTTGACAGGGAGGGATATAGCTTGGATTCACAACTTCTAGTATCGCGGAATTAGACATCTGGAGTAAAAATTCTACTACATCGTGAAAAAATTCATTTTTTTGTATAGGATCATATGGGGGTTTAGGTACTACCTTTTGAATCTGAGCTCGATTAAGATGTTCAACATTGACACCAATATTTTTCCCTCCCCTTGTTATAACATGAATTTTGGACTACCACTCTTTCGCAATTGGCCTAGGCTCTGATTTTATCAAATTGGCTCCCCTTTGTCTTGTGTGATATTCCCATCCTGTGATCAGGTCAGTACAATCCTCAGTAGCATGGGTTTTGTTTCGATAGTGTGTGCACCATGGTCTCCTCGTATGTGGTAATTCCCTTTCAAGGTGGCCATGTGTTGGCACAGGGGCAAACCCAGGGTTCAACGCTTCAACAGTACACCAACAAAACCCTGACTATCGGCCCTTTCGAAAACACCTACAAAGCAGATGAAGTCTCACACGAGGTATAGGAAAGGGGGTTGCAGGACTCAGTTGTCTACAACCAATCTGGGACACAAATATGTGATTATAATACTTAACAGAGTACTCAGCCAACAATATGCATTATTTGATGAGTCTTAGTCACATCGCAGATCAAACCCTAAGTAAAGAACAACGTAGTAATAATCAAGATCAAGCCCTTAAAATATCTTAGCACATAGCATTGACTCAAATCTATCATTCATTCATCTTTAACATCATTAAGCATTAATCTACAACATTAGATGCATTATAACAACACTAAGCATGAATCACATAAGCAACATCGCACAAAGAATATCAAGACACAGGATATACGTAGTTCACCCCAGTGTGGGGCTACATCCACCAACTTCTTCTTCTTCTTTATTAGTCTTCGATCCTCTTACATTCATCTGCTCCTATGCACAAATCCACAAATCCTAACTCCGTAGTGAATAGGTGATCTGCACACAGTGCACTAGATCCACCTCCCAAAACCAGGTCAAGGCACAGAGCCAACTCCTTAATAGCACAAAGCATTATTTTACACAGCCATATCGCACAAAGAAAAATCCAATATCTTGCACTAAGCCAAACATACTGTGCAAATAGCTAACACTACTACTTACATCGCTTTTCACATAGCCAAAATAGTAACTTGTACTCTCTACATTACATTCCTTCCTATATATACTTTTAAAAAAGGGCCTAGACATGGGTAAACCCATGGGCCGACATCTCTTAAACCATTACATAAATCCTGAAACCCTTTGTTGGGTCCACAAGCCCGAAAAGTGGGTGAGATCCCGCAATCTTTTCTTATCCTGGGCGCTCCATCTTCGACCAGCCTGTCAAAGACCCAAAAGTGGTCAAACACAACCAAGGTTTCCTCAAAATTTGTTCAAGGGCCAACAGGCCCCCAATACTCACCTATGACTCATCCTGAGTTACTCAGATCTGGTTAATGTTGCTTCAAAGGCCTCAATATCAGCTCAAGATACATCAACTTGTTTCTTCACCAGAGCTTCCTTCTCGATGAACTCCTGAATCACTTGTTCTGTAACAGGCCCTTCCAGGGGTTGTTCCACTGTCATGACCATCTGGTCCATCTGCGATCCCTGTCCCTCAATATCTTCAAAAAGCGGGCAGGCTTCATCCTCCATGACTCTACTCTGGATGAAAATAACCTACTTTTGGACTGCACGTTTTTCCTATGATCTCTTCATTTTCTCAACTGTAGTGAGAGTCTTCATATTTGCTTGAACTGTCAGTGCCTATTGCTTCACCTCCTGGATTTGTGCTTCTAGTTTCCTCATCTATGGATCTTCTTCAAGGCACTCAGAGGTTTGCGCACTTCAGTCGCTTAGTTTCTTACACTCTGAGGCAAGTTCCCTGATCCTTCCTATTGTTCTCTTGGATATTTCTTCCCTCTGATCGTGCACTTCTTGCGGAGTGCTCAACACTGCTTGAAGCTCTAACACTGTTACTCTTTCTTGAAGTTGTTGAATGGCTTCGGCGAGCTTCCCTACTTGTATATCAATTGACTCTTCTTCCTCATGTGCCAAGCCCATCACAGAGAGAAGTAATTTAGTCACTCCTTGTTTAACCATAGTCTTCTCTGCGAGTAGCTGGTATTTTTCTTTATGCATGAGTGCTTTGTCCTCCTTGAACATCTCCCAAATTTCAACTTTCTCCTTCTGCGCAACTCGAAGTTTCTCTAAGACCTCCTCCTTCTCTTGCTTCAAGGATTCGGTATCCTGATCCTTTTCTTATTGGACTTGACAAATTAGAGACTTTGTTTCATCTGCTAACCTTCGTAATTGGGTGGCCTCATCCCCCAATTCTACAATTTCCAACTACGAAGGTGCAATAGGTATTGTGTGGCTCAAATAGATGTCTTGTTGTATGTCCTTAAGATCCTTCTCTATTATTTCATACAGTGTTTATTTCTTTGCTTCATGTCTCTGTAAGATATATTATGAAGCATCCTCCATAGCTGTAATAATAATATCGACATCATCCACTGTGATCACATTCTTCGACTAAGGCTTATTGGCTCAAGTCTTCCTTCTTGCTGAAGGTTTCTACGGGGAATCCTTACTTTTCTTCAATGTTTTGGCCTCAATAGGGGGATCCTTTGGTGGTGTAACTTTTCCTTTGTCTTTATTTTATCCTTCTTCCTCTCCTTATTCTTGGTTTAATTCATCTCCTCCTCCTCTTGCGAGTGAATTAGGCCTACTTTCCTCTAAGGCATTGTCCTCCTCATCAGTTTCTATGTTTTGCACTTCCTCCTTTTTCTTATTTTTCTTATTTTTCTTCGCGCTAGTCTGTCCATCATGTTCGACCAGGGTGACCAAGGGACTTCTTGTGATGTCGGGGTCAGAAATTTCTGCATCTTCCACTGATACAAGGACCTCTCCTAGCCATTCTTCGGTGATCTCTTCCATATCTTCATCGGTCAGGTTATAATAGGAATGTAGTTCCTCCTTACTTTCATCCCTTCATGCAGTGATGTAGATAAAGTTTCGATATACGTGGAACTTTGCTAGAAATTTGTACTGAAGAAATGTATTCGGGGTCATTCGTGGAAATGCCTCAATGGTGCGCTTCAGTTGCTAGTAATAAGCATGGAAGACAGCATTCGACTGCCACTTCTTTGACATGTCATTTGTATACCACAAGGTGGAAAACCTTGTGGCCAATGGCTTTGATGGCTCAACTTCTGGAAATGTCTCTCCTTCCGGCATCTACCAAGAGACGAAGGAGATCAGTACCAATAACCAACTGAAGTGGAATTTGTAGCCTTGATCCTGCACTTCGCGGCAGTCCTTCTCCAGCTCATTGACAAAGTAACTCACCCAATTCATTTGCATACCTTCTACGCACTTCCCTGCAAGGTATGCTACGAGTTCTATGACTTGTGTGGGACGGTTCTTTCTGACAAGATTACCAACTATAAGATAACAAGCTAGGCGCACTACACCATCTTGGATGGAGGAGACCTTGTCACCTCACTTTCCCTTTTCTACATCGCCATAGTCTTCCTTTATCCACTAAGCCAAGGAGTGGTTTGAATTCTTCCCTGGGTAGAACTACTAAGGGTCTAGTCCCTGCATACTCATTCCTGTGATGAGGTGGATCAGCATCAGATCCACAGTCATGCGTCTGTCAAGTCACAAATATCCTCCATGGTAACATGACAGGAGGAGTTTAATGCAAGCATTAACCTCCTGATGTCTGTTGAAGTGATGGATTTTCATCACATTCAAGATCGTTGACTGCGCGATCTCATTTATCCATGGCTGGGAGACTATGTGTTGCTTCTTCCCGGTCATCTTCATCAAGTACCTATGTGGCACAAGCATCGCATATTTCTTTCGATCTTCGAGGTTGAAGTCGTTGTTCTTCAGGGCTCGTATGTTTCCTAATTGTGGTCCAATTGTGTGTATCCCCTTCGGGAGGTACGCAGTGATCAATGTATACTCAAAGTCACACGAGATACTGTCGCAGTTCACCATGCCAGCCAAAGGTGGTATGTATTCAGGCAAGACTAACAGGATTTGCTTCATGTTAGCTAGATCATCGCGGTGCTTGCTTCGCTTCTCAGTAGCAGTTCAGATAGAGTGACAT
This sequence comes from Picea sitchensis, assembly GCA_010110895.2. Taxonomy (NCBI): domain Eukaryota; kingdom Viridiplantae; phylum Streptophyta; class Pinopsida; order Pinales; family Pinaceae; genus Picea; species Picea sitchensis. Next base: position 25,805 of record SNQJ01S0006512.1, on the reverse strand, counting down.
CCAGTCGAAGTGGATGCTTGAAATCCTCTAGTCGATGATGCTTGTATTCCTGCAAACATAACTTTCTCAGCCATGATCTCCACAAGAATATCCTCCATATACTTCTCTAACATGTTATGTTCTCCTGACATTCACACTTGTCATCAAATATATCGAGTAGGCGAACAAACAAGCAAGGTAATCAAACAGGTGGCGATTTCTAGAAAGCACAACGTGATACAATGGATTCTCTATTAGCTCAGATAATCACGGGTATAAAACAGTGGTCTCGGTGCAGCGTCTAATGGGTTAAATAAGAGAGTGTCGTAATAGATTCCTCCAACGGGAAAGAATGCCTCAATCAATAAACATTTGTCCATTATGGCACGGTCCCAACGGTCCAATGGCAGTCTTTCCATCAATAACTATGTTTCTAGCCATTCTGGAGTGTTATTATAATGATCAGGGCACCTCCAACGGTCATATATCTTCGTTGTGGCGAAGTCCCATTTTGTGTGGTTCTGTTATTTCGGCGAGGTTCAATTTCTGTAGATCTGTCTCCTGCGAAGTTTTCTCTGGAGCTCTCTGTAGTTTTTCTAACTTTGATTTCTTCTTACTAAGCTTTCTTTCTTTCTTTCCTATGATCTGAGTCTCTGGATTCCTCTTTCCATTCATATTATTATCCTGTCTTAGCATAATGACTTTGCATTTTTTATGTTCTTTCAAAGGGGTCAGAGGTAATACCTCTTTTCTTACTAGGTCATGGGTGGACAGCTTTCTTCTTGCATGGATAGGTTCTTTAAACCAGTGTGCGCTTTTTCAACTTCGAAAACTACTTCTCTTTCATTTTGCTGCTTTAACTCAACTTCTCGTTCTTCTAACAGTCGATCTATTCTTCTAGCTATGAGATCTTTTAGTTCTTTCATTTTCTGTTATGTAGCTTCATCCTCTTCTTTCCTTCTGATTTGATCCTTCTCAATCCAATTCTTTCCTAATCAAAGTAGAAAAGGGGCATTTTTCTCAACAAACCTAATAACTTAAAATTCTTCTTTAGCCGCGGTTTCATGAGAAATCATAGGTATATTAGTAACTCTTCCACATAGGGTTATCATATTTCCTTTAAACAAGCCTATCCTTCCCAATGAAGGTATCATAGCAGGCTTTCCCAAAATTTCCCAAGTGTTTTCTGGCATAATATTCATATGTGTTTCTTCATCCAATACACAATATATGTTGAAGTCTTATATTCTTGTAACTATGCATTTTTTTTCTTTCAGGATATCTGGTAAAACTCATGTCTTTGTGATCATCCATTACTTCTTTTAACATAGTTTGAGATTTCTCTGATTCTTTCTCTTTATGACTCTCTAACATATCCTTAGTCTCTTGACCTTCTTTATAGTATTCTTGTCTCATGTTCATATTTTCAACTTTAGCAATCATTCTTGGGCAATCCTCAACCTCATGACCAATAGATTTACAACAAAGACAAATAGGAATTGTACCTGGGCATTTCTTAGCAAGAAGTCTCGATATTCTGCAATTATAATGCAGTGTCAATCCTCTCTTTATTTTAAATGATCCCTAGCCTCTCGTGTACTATGCACTAGGATCACAGTGTTGGACCTGCAATCTGCAAAGATTCTTTCTAGGTTCTTGCATCCACTTATTAGTCCAACAATTCTTTCTATGCATAGGAATAACATATTTTTCTCTATTTCTATCAAATTTATTCAGATCAACTCTTTCTTCTAACGGTGCTCTAGTTTTCAGACTAGGACAAAATCTATCAAACAGACCTAGATTCATACTTTCGAAGCAAAAATTTCCACTTATCTTACCTTTACCAGAGCACCAAGCTTTAAGACTTTACCTCTTTCTTTCAGATCTGGTTTCTTTCTTAGTACAGAGCTTCGCAATTTGATTAGAATACTGTGCACTACAGCAACAGATATACGCACATAGATTTCTCTTTCCTTCAGTCCCCAGCAATCACAGTTTCAGGTCCCGGCAATGGAACCATTTGTTGGCACAGGGGCAGACCCAGGGTTCAACGCTTCAACATCGCACCAACAAAACCCTAACTATTGGCCCTTTCGACAACAGCTGCGAAGAAGATGAAGTCTCACTCGAGGTAGAGGCAGGGGGGTTTCAGGACTCAGGTATCTACAGCCAATATGGGACATAGATCTGTGATTATAACACTTAATAGAGCACTTAGCCAACAATATGCATTAGTTCATGAGTCTTAGTCACATCGTAGATCAAACCCTAAGTACATAACAATGCAGTAATAATAAGATCAAGCCCTTAAAATATCTTATCACATAGCATTGACTCATATGTAGAATTCATTCATCTTTAACATCATTAAGCATTAAGATACAACATTAGATGCATTATAACAACACTAAGCATAAATCACATAAGAAACATCGCACAAAGCATATCAAGACACATGATATACGTGGCTCACCCCAGTGTGGGGCTACATCCACCAAATTCTTCTTCTTCTTTATTAGTATTCGATCATCTCACATTCATTTGCTTCTGTACACAAAGCCATAGAGCCTAACTCCACAGTGGACAGGTGATCTGTGCACAGCGCACTAGATCCACCTTCCCAAAACCAGGTCAAGGCACAGAGCCAACTCCTTAATAGTACAAAGCCTTACTTTACACAGCTAGATCGCACAAAGCAACTTCCAATCTATTTCAATAAGCCAAACATACTATGCATATAGATAACACTACTACTTACATCGCTTTGCACATAGCCAAAATAGTAACTTGTACTCTCTACATTACATTGCTTCCTATATATACTTTTACAAAAGGGCCTAGAAATGGGTAAACACATGGGCTGACATCCCTTAACCCATTACATAAACCCTAAAACCCTTTGTTGGGTCCACAAGCCCGCAAAGTGGGTGATATCCCACGATCTTTGCTTCACCTAGGTGCTCCATCTTCGACCATCCTATCAAAGTCCCAAAAGTGGTCAAACACAACCAATGTTTCCTCAAAAATTGGTCAAGGACCAACACCATGTTCATCACAGTTGTAGCAGCGAGTGGATCCCCTACCTCCAACACAACCTCCTCTGAAAGCTCCTCCACCTATACCACCTCCTCCAAACCCTTGAGGGGATTCGTAAATACTAAAGTCTGAGTGGTCTATTCTATCTGCAAGAGCCTCTAAAGCATGACATTGTGTGGCAGTATGGGTATTCGACTCGCAAAATTCACGGTACATCATATTTGGGACAAATGTATATTTATGTAAAATGGGTATTTGACCTGTAAAATTCACGCTATTGTAGTGGTGGGAAGAATGCAACCTTCTGCAAGGGAAGGAGGTCTCACCCTAAGCATTGTCGATACTTATGTGAAATGGAGTGAGGTTGAAGAGAATGTAGTGGTGGGAAGAATGCAACCCATCTAATCGATCATGGGGTTGGGACAATAAATAGGGTAGACACAATCTAAATGGAGTTACATAGCACATACAATGATTCCTACTTCATACATGAAAAAATCTATGAAAAGTAAAGTAACCAAACAGATCAACAATGACATGTATGTAGTTAAAAGATCCAAGATGCATAACAAAGACTTGTGCAAAAGAAGCATACACAGTTCATCAAGATACATACACCATTTATCTTAATTTTAGGGGTCCAATCATGTCTTTTATTCATATCATTTCATAACATATGATACATATTTTTGCTTCCATCTTTTACAAAGAAGATCATATCAACTATAAACTCAGTACAGGGTTTTCCCGTGGCTAGTATGATCACAACAAGTGGTTACAATATTTGTAACTCTAAAATCAATACAACAGTCAAGAAATAGAAAGAATAACAATTCACAATAATGATAATGATTCACAACAAAACCCAGAATGACTCATCAACCAACTAATCCTCAACTAACTTAATCCAAACCCATTACATAACTCCTCGCTATCGGGTTTTTTCTGTGGACTTCTTTCTTTCTTCATTTTAGTGTTGTGATTTCTTGATTCTACCTTCTCCTGGCATTCTCTCAAATGTTCCACCTTCTTCCACTATTATGTCCAGCTAGCTCATGTATACTTTCTGTGATGGAATTCTGACACATCAATTTCCATTGGCTTTCCATTGTATTTTTTTATTTGCCTCAATTTGTAGCCTTCCTCTAGTTTTCTCTGCTTTTCCCGCAATACTATGATATTTCTGCAAAATCGAGTCTTCTCCAAAAATGGATGGTCCAACACATCCATCGAGTATGTTACAATAATTTCTCATTCCTGAGTGGAAATGGGAAGTGGTTACAATTGATTTAATTACAACGATACCCAAAACAATGAAGCAACATGATTCTATCATGGTGGTGGTGGACAAATTGATGAAGGATGCACATTTTATTCATGTGAAGACTACAAACAAGGAAACAAATATTGTAGATATATACATGAAGGAAGTTTCCAGGCTACATGGGGTGCCTAAGGAAATAGTTTCAGACAGAGGCCCAAAATTCACATCCAAATTTTAGAAAGGTTTGTTGAAAGGCTTTGGGACAAATTTAAATTTTACTATAATGTATCACCCAAATTTAGATGGAAAAATAAAGCTTGAACCAAAAAAATAATTGAATACATTCTCAAAATGTATGTGATGGACCAACGATAAAAGTAGGAATATGATATCCACTTAGTATAGTTTGCTTACAATAATGGGTATCAAACCTCATTAAAAATTATCCCATTTGAAGCATTGTATAGCAGGAAGTGTAACACACTAGTGAGTTGGGACAATCTAGCAGACAAAGTTGTCATTGGGCCAAAATTTTTGAAGGAAATGGAAGAGAAGATGAAAAATATCTGGTAGAATTTGAAGTATTCCCAGGACAAGCATAAAATTTATACATACAAGAACATAGTTTTCAAATATTTTAAAGTGGGAGAACATGTATTTTTGAAAGTGAAAGCAAAGAGAAGTTCGTTAAGATTGGGTTGTTTCCCAAAGTTGGTAGCAAGATGTTGTGGGCCTTTTGAGATATTAGAAAATATAGGCCCAGTTGCATACATGCTATCATTTTTTGCATCCATGAGAGTGCATAATCTATTTCATGTGTCATTGTTAAAGAAATATGTTCCTGACTTTGACCACATAATTGATTGGACTGTGAGCCAGATCAAAAATGAAGGTGATTTCCAGGTGGAACCAGTATGCATCATAGACCAAAAATTCAAAGTAAACATGAACAAATAAATCATCCTGGTAAATTTCCAATGGACCTACTACAATATTGAATATGAAAAGTGGGATCACAAAGAAACTATGTGTGAGGAATACCTATAAATTTTTGTCAATTGCTAAAAATGTAAGACTCCATTTTTGGGTAGCTAGAGTTATGGAACCACATCTCATAATTATTGGTCACATGCATTGATAGCCTTGATAAAAGAATGGTGCAGCTCGATGGATTGAGATCAGTGAAGGAGGTGCATTCCTTGGGTCAACAGGTTGAGAGAAACAAGAGATTATGGTTGGAGCTTCTATTGGAGTTGTGAAATGACATAATTTTTATTTCTCTAAGTATTATGATGTAAATTTGTATATGTATTTAGGCATGGTGTTATGCATCGAGGTCAGTGCATAGTTGTAGGGGAGGAGGAATGTAACATCACCACTATAATCTCTAGTTTAATTAATGCTTAATTTATATATAATGTATGGTTGTGGCTAATCGATGTGATATGTGAATTGTATTTTTGAATTTAAAAAAATAAAATGGCATGCCAGTTGTTGGGGGCACATGGACAAATATGGGGGTTGAGTTTTCCACAAGAGAATCAAGTGTCTAAGAGGGGTCCAAGGGGGGAATTATTTATCGGTATTGATTCAAACCCACTTTCAAAAATTTTATCATTAGGGACAACCTTATATTTTTTGGTTGAGTGTATGAGAGCCCAATAATTTAACTCATGTAAGAGGGTGGGTGTAAAAAGTTGCATCCCATAGTTATTGGAAGCATGTGGGTGAAGTATAATTAACATTGGGTAGAGTGAGAACTCAAGTGGCATGGGACAATAGAGGAAATTTGTATGGGCAGAATAGGCAGCTTTTTTTAGGTATGTTTTTTGTATGAACAATAGGCAGATAATAGGAAAAAGAGCTTTGGAGTAGGATCAAGAAATTTGGGTAAATTTTGGATCATTGTTTTAGCCAAATACTGAAGAAGAAAGTTTCCAGGCTTGTACAAGAACCAGGTTTCTAGACGTGAAGAGTGAACTCTTGTGTGAGTTGCAATGTAACTATAAGTGGTTGTTGCTGTTTTCCTAGTAGTTTTCCTAGCAATGAGTTCCCTTGAGTTCCCAGTAGATAAATTATTGGTTACCTATGCCATAGATACCTTGATAAACAAATGGGATGCTTTATGGAATAAAAATAGTGAAGGGGTACATTCATTGGGTTGGGATTTTCAAGAGGAAGAGAGTTGGTAGAAATCGAGATAGTTGTAGGACAATATCAGTGGGTTGTGGGATATCTGAGTTGTGAGTGGAAATAAGAGACACCCTTTTCTTGTGGATTTTGAGCCCCATATCAGGGGTGACTTGTTTTTATATTTAGAAAATAAATTCTATGATTGGGTGGAACGTTCGTCCCCAGCAGCTAGTTGCACAACTATTTTAAAAGATAAGTGTTTTCCTATTTTTCTGAGTTATTTCCCAATTTTAATTGTTGTGCTTAACTTTGTGTATGTGAATGGTTTATTTGATGTTGTAAATGAGTTTATTAGTTGCATCCGTGTTCATTTCAGCATGATGTAGTTGTATATAGTTAAATGGTACCAAACAATATTTAAATCTATGTAAAATTCATAGCTGATAATCTATAGGAATTTAGTTAGCATAAAATTTCATGTTTATGTGTATTTCGTGTAGTAAGGTTCCTCGGTTAAACTGGGGGATGTTACAATAAAATCAAAAGTAGATATACAAGAGAGCACTCGTCTTTTCAACCAAGAATCCACATACACGAAGACACAATCTAGGTTGTCATAAAACTAGGAACACATGTTGTGATGATATAATCTCTTATGAGATCCACTTCCTGAGTTTGAAATAAACATAAAACTTAAATGATTACATTCATCATACCTCTCATATGAAAATCATTGATATAAGAATATTGTCCTTCATTAACACTATTTCATGTGTGAAAGAGATTATCAAGACTTTCCCATGAAGGCAACAAGCTTCACAAGTTTACAGTTGATTTCTATGAAGTAAAAGGATATACCCACAAGGACATTCGGAAACCAAACTATGTCTAAAGTTAAACCAAACAAAGAATATATATAATAATGTAATACTTAATTAGTTCAAATCTTCTTTGAATATGAGAATGTACAACCACATTTCAATGGTTTCCATAACAACAAACAACATACGGTTGGCACGCTTATTTATACTAAGAGGGGGGGTTGAATCAGTATAGGATTGTTTTTTATTTTCTTACAATATTTATAAATTTATTACTTAACTAGCCATAATAAGTTAATGAGAAATGTACATACAAACATGCAATCCATAGTGCACATATATTTAACATGGAAACCCAAATGGGAGAAAACCAAAAAAAAATATTTATAAATTTATGTAGGCACAAACCTAATGTTACAATATTTGCAAGTGCCAACCTACAGGAGAAACCAATCAACTTAGTTGAGCACCAACTTAGAAATTCCTATAGGAACCAACCTATAAGACACACCAATCCCCTTGGATAGTACCAACTCAAAAATATGTAGGCACCAACCTACTGGAGACACCAATCTCCTCAAAGTGTCAACAATACCAAATAAAACCTTCACCTGCAAAAATTTGTTGCTTTGTATTTGTTGTCACACACTCTTCACCAGTCCAAAATCTACATGATTCCAGAATTTCCTTAGACCTTGCACCTCCTAGCCACCCTTATACAATTATATTATCTTCCTTTAATTTTTTGGAATCCTCCAACCTCAGAGCCTCAAATCTTCTCTTCACATGATTAGAACTCACTTATTTGTTGACTTGGATTTGAGCATCATTGTTTATACACTCCATGCTTCCATGTATTTGTCCACATACCAAAAATATTTCCATGGGGTCGGCTCTAGATCTCTTGAATATTCCTCAAACTTGGGCTACAACACTACTTAGAAACCAATCTAAAACCCCCTTTTCTTTGATGTGTGATTTGATTTTTGGTCCTTATGTATAATCATTAATGCACAAATACCATTGGATCATCCCTTGAATCAAATCACAATCATTGATATATTTTATACCCACCAAAATAAGAAACAAGACCTCAATGCTCAGTAGTCATCTGATCTTTCCGTGTTTTTATGTCATCTATCAATTTCTTCTTAGCATATTTGAACCATAGGGGCTTAAACTTATAACCACCGTCCAATCATATATCAAATTATCTTGACAGTTGATCTAGTTCCCCATATATCAAGACCATCGGGAATTTATACCCCTATCCTATCAGTCCCACTAGGGTATTGATCCCCCAGGCCCCCAAGATATCAGACCATTGAGCTTTAACACTTCACAACTTCAACAAACTTTTGATATCCGATATGTCGGTGTACTAATTGAGATGCATGGATAAATTCTCCCATGACACATGAACTAATCATACCGCTATGTAGGATTGATGTGGCATGATAATGAAAATAATCACAGACATCTGATATGTGAATATCAAATTAGCAGGGCACCAGGCCACGAGATATAGTCCCCCTGGGCCCTCGGCATATCGGGCCCTCGGGCCCTCAAAAATTTTAGCATTTAATGCTTTCTCCTAATCTCCTGATATCAGATAAGTAGATATCATGGACCCCACTACCGGAGCATCGGGATATTGGCCCCCTGGATCCTTGGGATATCGGGCCCCCATAAATTTAACTCCATGCACTTTATTTCAATCTCCCAATATCATATATTGGAACCATGCTTCTATGTGTTCCAACCACCATGGTGACATGGAAAACGAGGTGGCTTCTGCATGGATCTTTGTATTGTATTGGTTTCTTATGTGGAAGATGATGTAACATTTGATTTGGGCTATTGGGTATCGTCTCATCAGATATTCCCCCCCCAAAAATTTTGACAAAGTGTTTTTAGAAAAAATTTCAGTACTCTGGTATTAGATACAGTGGGTCCCACCCGGTATCGGGCCCTCGGGCCCCTGGAAATTTTTCCATCGCACTAACACTCTTATCTCCCAGTCTCTAGTATCTTGGGCCCCATGGACAAAAGGTAACTCTTTGCATGAGGTTCTATGACTCACCATTCACATTCAAACTATGTGCTTTCACTTTTTCATTATAAACCCTTCAAAGTCAATTTCCCTTATGAATGTGAGATATTTGGGCCATTGTTGTTTACTCGCTCTGGTTAACCTGGCCATTAGGAACCCTCGCTAAAACTCAATCAGCTCACATAGACATCTACTCCTATTGTTCATATGCATAGGATTCATGCAGTTCTTGATTCACCTTCTCGATCTTATTCCTCTCACCTTCATTCACAGGATAAAAACAAAAACTCTCACCAACGCAACTTGAAATATTCTTTGGTTTGGTTTGCAGTGTGAATGATTCATCTGTTATATTTTCTTCATTCACATAGGGTAGATATGCAGTATCTCATCAACTCAACACATAGATGCATTCATAGTCTCCCCGTGTATTTGATATCAATGACATTGATGACAGTCACAGTCATGTCTACCTTTGACATCAATGACAACAATTTACCAACACATACAAACCCATGAGTGCCAACAAGTTTGTCAAGTAAAGGATGTTGCTCATCAAGAGCCAAAAATAGAACATCCCTTAAGCTTGTTATTGTTTTACACCATGATTTGGTTTAGGAATTAATGCAAACATTTTTCATGCAAACTAACAATAGTAATGTGATTGAGACAATAATGCAATCACTTATGAAGTAATCCATTCTCATATCCTACTGGCTTATAACCAATCATTCATTTTTCATTATATCATTTTCCCTTAACATTCATATTCTAATAGGTGTAGGTCACAATATGTGGACTTATCAAATAAGCCATTATGTCAAATGCATCACATGAAATGCTAGAAATCTATGATGTTCCAAATAGAAATATTTAGAGAAGAAATTACAAATATTACTCAAGTATATAAATAAATAGAATTGTGATGGACAATATGAACCGAAATACTATACCTTTATTGATATGGAAGAAATGTTCACTTGCATATTCGAGAGGGAAGCCTCCAATAGAGCATATCTCAGATTACAAATAATTTCCAAGACATATTTTACAATGCTTATCCATCTTTATATAGTACTTTATATCCCCTAAGAACATTCTAGAGAATGAAATGTCTAGTAGGAGGAACCTTCTAGTGAGCCTTCTTACAGTAATTGTTTCCACACTACTACACAGGACTTATTTACTAATGATGGCCTCCATACATAGAAATACATAGTAATATATCTACTTGTGGTTTTAGGGAGGTTAGGACCCTAACATGCCCTTCCCATCAAAAAATATTCGTTTCCTCAAGGATAGAGATGTGGAAAGTGTTGCAGAATGGATATTGATTCCCATGTGGCATCCTCGAGATGTGTATCATTCCATTGTATTAAAACTTCCTATATTGTGCGTTGGAGGAGTCAATGCTCTCATTTGTCAAGGAAAACCTCCTATTGCAACCAAATGGAACCTTCTTCATCCAATTCGAGTAAACTATTTTGAGCACAAAAATTAGATCCAACCACTTTCTTTAAGAAGGAGATATGAAATATTAAATGGATCTTAGAGTGGCTTGGAAGTGCTAATTTGTAATTCATCATCCCAATACACTTGAGGATTTGAGAGGTGCCATAAAAATTTGGATCAATCTTCTAACGATGGTCTACCTTGAGGGAGGTCTACTTATACTTCTATAGATGAAGGAACACTTAATCCCCTTCTTCAAAATGGAATTTGGGTGATGTTAAATCAACATGTTGCTTCATATAATTCTGACCCATGACCAAATTATCTTTGAGAGTGAGGAGAATGTTGTCTTGATATATATAAGGGGTTTTTCAATATCTTGTATCTTGGAGACACATAATAGGTAAGATAATATTGATTGGGAATTTTGGCTATATACTACCTCAAAGGGGATCATGCCAATGGCACCATGATAACTTGTATTATACCACCATTATTCTAGGTGTATCCACTTAACCCATTGGGAATGTCATTCTAAATTAAAGAACCTCGAATATGCTTCCAAACACTTGTTGAAATATTCAATATAACCATCATTTTGGGGGTGATAAGCAGTGCTAATATGCAATTGGGTGCCCTAGATCCTAAAAAATCATTTCCATAAGTTACTAATGAAAGTGGGATCACAGTCTGTGAAAATATATTGTGGCATACCATGTAGTTTAAATATGTTATCCATGAACACTTACATAACTATAGAAGCTCTAGAGGGGTGTTGGAGGGCACAAAAATGAGTATATATGGAAAGGAGATCAACCACAACCATGATGATATATTTATTTCCAAATTTGGGTAACCCCACTATGAATTCCATAGAAATGTTTATCCATAAAATAGGTGGAACAAGTAAAGGTTGCAGTGCACCTGGAGTTTTCATTGTTTCTCCCTTGTGTTAATGGAAAATATCACATTTAGCAATAAACGTGTGGATTTCCTTCTTCAAGACTTCCCAAAAGAATGAACATTTGATCAATTTATATGTTTTATGAAATCCAAAATGACTTGTTGTTGGTGATGCATGGATTTAAGATAACACTATTGATTTAAAATTGGACTGCTTGATCAAATATAGACTCCCTTTATCACAGATCTCATCATCGTACCAAGTGTATCCCAAAGATGCATTATAATCATGTTGAAGTTGTCGGATTAGTATAGCAATCTTAAGATCGGTGAACCATTCATTGTGGACTTCATTCACCCAATCATATACAATGAAGGAGAGTGAAAAGAGGGACCCTTCCTCTTCATGTTTTCTAGAGAGATCATCAAATACCACATTCTCCTTTCCCTTCTTATAAATGATCTCATAATCCTAGAATAACATTTTGGTAACCCATTTTTGTTTTTCCGAGAATGAAATTCTTTTCTCCAAAAATTATTTGAGGCTACTCTGATTATTTTTATCTAGAAATGTTTCCAAAGCAAGTAGGGATGTTAGATATCCATAGCATGCAAAATGATCAACATTTATTTTTCATAGGTCGATTTTCCCAAGTGTATCTCACAAAGTTGTTTACTAGTAAATGCCAATGGTATACCTTCTTGCATGAGAAATAAACCTATGCATTTTCTTGAGGAATCACATTCCGAAAAAAAAAGTCTTAGTGAAGTCAAGAAAAGAAAGTATTAGGGTTGTACACATAGAATATTTCAAATACTCGAAGGATTGAGCTACATTTTCATTCCAACTAAAAGAATTTTTGTTAAGGAAGTGAGGGGAACAACAATTTTTCTATAGTTCCAGATGAACTTTATATAGTACCCTGTTAGACCAAGTAAACCTCGTAAACTTTTAAGAGTCATAAGATGGGGTCAATCCTTCATTGCTTCAATTTTCCTTAGGTCCTCTTGTACACCACCCTTACTAACAATATGGCCTAAATATTCAACTTCAGAGACACCAAAGGAACATTTGGACCTCGTGAGAAAGAGTTGATGATGAGAAAGTAGTTGTAAGAATTGGTATACATGGGTAACATGGGATTGCCAAGTTTTGTTGTAGATTAGGATGTCATAAAAAAACAAGGACAAAATGATGTAGAAAGGGTTTAAAGATGTGATTAATGGGACTATGGAAGATGGATGGTGCATTACAAAGGCCAAAGGGAATCACCAAGAAATCATAATGTCTTTCATGTGTGTGGAAAGGAATTTTGGAAATATTAGCCTCTTTCATACAAATTTGGTGATAACTTGAATGGAGATTGAGTTTGATAAAAATTGAGCACATGTAAGTTCATCCAAAATATCATCAATGATTGGAATGGGAAACTTATCCTTGATGGTGATTTTGTTGAGAATGCAAAAATTAGGACACATGCACCAAGTGCCTTATTTTTTTAGTTTCATGACAATAGGGGAGGAATAAGGATTGGTACTAGGGTGGATGACATCCACAACTAACAATTATTTTAAAATATTTTCAATTTCATTTTTCTAAGAAAATGGGTGGAGATAAGGGTGAACATTGGGTGGGAGGTTGTTAGGTATGAGTGGAATAGTGATCATGTGCACCACGGGAGGGAAAGGGGCCTTGGGGGGTTTCAAAAATTGATTGGTGTTTAGATAAGAGGAACTGCATGTTGAAATGAATGGGTTGGGAAGGGTTTTTCAAAGGCTTGAATAACATCGAAATTGGAAATAATGCAAGAATGACCATTTTTAAGGATTTTTTCCATACAGTGTGAGCTAACAATATCAAGAGAACTTGTTGTGATTCCTTGGAAACTGTAGTGATTCTCAGCCTATTGGAATATCATGTATAACTCCTTGAAATGAATGGTAATGGTTCTTATCTTAGTGTGTTTAACCATTTATCTCCCAAACAATGTCACAACCACCCATTTTAATGGAAAACATGTGATATTTCAAATAATAATCACCAATTTGAAGGTGCACATTTTTACAACAATCCCCACATTTCATGGAACATCCATCAACAATCATGATCTAAAATTGTTTTACTACATGGATATAGCAATGTGCCTCAATGTGCCTCTTGGGAAACCCATCAGTGAATAAAGTTATGGGGACTACCGCTATCAATGAGGATAATGACTTTATGATTCTTGATGTAGCCAATTAATTTAATGGTTTGGAGAGATGAAATACTAGTCAATGTATGTAGGGAGATTTGAGGTTCTACATCTAGTTTATTAAAGGAAGGAATATCATAATTTGTCTAAGGAAGAAGTTCTTGAAGGAGAGAATCACCATCATCTTCTGAAAGGTCCTAAAAAATGGCCATAAGAATTGTATGCTCTTTACATTTGCGCCCAAGAAAATATTTTTCATCAAAATTGTAGCAAAGGCCTTTAAGTTGATGTTCTACCATTATATCATGAGTTAATTTGTGGATCTTGAGATGAGGAGAGGGACGAGAGGGATTGGTGGGACGAGGATGGGGAATAAAGGATGGATTTTTTATTTGAGAATTGACCACCTCTTGTGCTTCCTTGGATCATTGAGTGGCTTAGAGCCAAGTGGTAAGGTGATACATTAAGACTTGAGCACATATTTCTTACTTCAAATAGACCTTCAGTGCAAAAAGTAGGTTCCTCAAAATAATAAATATAGTCTTCAACTGTACCCAATTTTTTAAGCTTAATAAAGTGACACAAATGATGAGTATCAAGTTCAAAATGTTCATAAACATCTATGACAAATTGAGTCCAATAAACATAACCTTTATGGGAATTGTTACGCCATTTCCACTGCTCAAATTCTAAATACAATACACTGACATGAAGTTTCATTAAGTCATCGATGATTCCATACAACGAAAAATAGTGTTCTATTTGAGTGACCCAACTAGTGGGGTTGAAGCCATCAAATTTATTCACATCCACTTTAGGAAGGTGTAGATCACAAACAAAGGTGTTAGAGTGAAACCCCGTGGAATGGGATGATTTAACTTCCTCTTGGGGGAAGGGTTTTTATTGGGAGTGAATGGATGTGAATTTAAAAAAACAATTGGATATTTGAGCAAGCACTTTGTCCATTTTTGTGTGGTTGTCATTAACTATCGTAAGATTTTCATTAACTATAGAAAACTTTTGATTGGTAACAGCTTGAGATTACATGAAGTTGGTTTGCAAGTCGTCACATAGCTTTTCCAACTTAGAAACATGGTTTCCATAACCTTGGTTTTTAGATGCCACCTAGATGGGGTGCACAAGAAAAAAGGTGATTGGAGGGTGGGGATAGGGATATGGGTGCATTATAATAAGGCTAGAATTTCCACACAAAAATACTTACTAGAGAGTTGTATGAATGTGATCATTGCAAATTTCTGGAGCTATTGATATAGGAAGTCAGTAATGGGGTGAGTGGATCCAAGTAAAAAAGAGTCATGGAAGAAGGGGGGCCATCATGATTATAACCATGCAAGGAGTGTTGCGTAAATGGGTGGAACTTGTAATGGAACAATAAAACACTTATGTAGGTAATCAAAGAGGGAATAAAAAAAATTGAATACAAAGGTGTTCTCTAAAGACACCATTACAACACTTAAGAAAAGAGCATTATGATTAGGACATCACAGTGCATATTTCACACCTTGATCCACATGATCTATGTGTTCTATTGCTTGTTGATAATGACCCATGGGGTATACTATTTATATCCTTAATATCTAACTAACTTCCATAGAATCTGAAATATATTTTCCACTTGTAATCGTCGATTGTTAGTGTTGACTCCATCAAATCCATGTTGTCGAGTCAAATTTACAAGGATGCTCGACCCAACCACTTGTGCATCCAAATAATAGACGATTTCTAGGTTGTTTGATCTACCACCCAACTATCTTCAATTGTTTTTTTACTACTCAACCTTTACTGATGTAGTTTTTGGTTGATCGCTCGACTAACTATATTTGGATGTAGGTTGACTACTCAACTAAATGAATCCATGAGAAGTGTGATGAACCATCAATGCTTGATGTTCCAAAACACCCCATAAACACATGTGTCTGGAGATTCAAGAGGTGAAATCACATCATCATGACACCCCCCCCATAATTGCAACTTCATGAATCCTAAGCATTGTACAGAGCTTGATAAATCTAGCTACAACTAAAGGTTTGGTGAAGATAACAGCAACCTGATCATCTATTATACACTATTCAAGAAATACAATGTTCTCATGAACCAAATGTCTCAAATAGTGAGCATGGAGATCCACATGCTTCATATTACTATGGGAAACAGGATTGTTAGCAACATGTATAGCACTTTGGTTATCACATTAAATTGTATTCGAGGTGTGAATAGGAAGGGAAAGTTCTCCCAAAATTTGGCACATCCATACAGCTTCAGTACATGCTTTAATGACGCCATGATATTTTTCTTTTGTAGTCGACAAAGAGACTACCTTTTATTTCTTGCACGACCACACCAACGGTCCAGTGCTAAAGTGAAACACATAGCCAGAAGTTTACTTTTGATCGTCAGTGTCTCCAACCCAGTCAAATTCAGTGAAGCCGAACAATGAATCCAAAATTCAACAATATTTCATGTCGCCATGAGTTGTACCCTAGAGATAGTGGATAATTAATTTGACTTCTTTCTAGTGGATTTATTTAGGGTCCTACATAAACTGAGAAACCAAACTAACAACAAAGGAAATGTTAGGTCAACTATGAGTAAGATAAATAATACTACCGACCAATTTTAAATAAAGTGTAGCATCTATTGCGAGTGTTTGACAAGTTTTGGTAAGCTTTACTCTAGATTGAAAAGGAGTAGAAAAGGGATTACAATAAGCCATCTTAAAATGTGTTAGTATATCCATCACATATTTAGACTGAGAAATAAAAAAATCATCACATAGTGGTAATACTTGAAGACCCAAAAA
>SNQJ01S0006511.1:375032-421030 GCA_010110895.2 Picea sitchensis | reverse complement strand
GTTAAATTCAAATAATTAATGTAAACAAATACCTGGAACAATCATTGTCAACATTATGTGCTCCCTCTTTATTGACATCCAAGGAGGAATGTTATTGTTGATAACAAAAATAGGCCACACAGAGTAAATAGACCTAAGCTCTCTGAATGGATTAGCACTGTCAGCTGCCAATGAAAGCCTAACATTACGAGGTTCATCTTTGAAATCTGCCCATTTTTCCTCAATTTCCCTAAACGCAGAACCATCGGCAGGCATTCGAAGAACACCATCTTCACTTCTATTACGTGCATGGTTATCCATAAATTGTGCTATGATTTCACACCTGAACAATTGTTGTAAACGTGGAATTATGGGAATATGTCGAAGAACCTTTCGAGGCACCCTTTTTGTTACTTGATCGGTTCGATATCTACTGATAAGACATTGCGGACATTCCGTTTTCGAAGCATGTTGTCCATAATATATAATATGGTCATTAGGACATGCATCTATAGTTTGATAATCCATTCCAATGTCTTTCATAATGGCATGCAAACCTCGATATGTGCGAGGTAAAATATTTGACGATGGTAACAAAAATTCACCTAACAATCTACAACATAACAAACAACTAGTTAAAGTGAGAATATTAATCGTAAAAAATGCATTCTTATTTTACACATTAATTAACACTAAAAACAAATATAAAAAAATCAACATTTATGTACAGTATGAGATGAAACATATTACATACCTTAGTATCTGTGTCATACAAGTGTTCGACAAATTATTCATAACCTTTAAGTTCACCAGCAACAATATAGCGGAGAGAAGATTTGCTCTTGATCCTTCATAAAGTCGTTTATTTGCCTTTTCTAATAGAGTTTCATCATAAATACTAGCATTTTCCCCATCCTCATCCGGCTATGAAAACAAATCTTGGATCATTTGATTTGTCCCGTCATCTTCTTCCATGGGATCATTAACTTGATTTGTCCCATCATCATCTTCCAAGAGATCCTCATTTGCTTGGTCATGATGATGTTCCTCAGCTTATACAACATCATTTCTACTAATACTTGGTGCAATATTCTGCAGAAAGTTAGAGGGAAACTCTAACTTTATAATTACAAACAATCATGCAAAATTATTGTATACTATAACAAACATTCAAACAATATATATACATATATATGATTTTATATAAAATTGACAAAATAAAAAAAGATAATGAATATATAGCTAATTACCATGGGACGATATTCATTCGATCTGCCATCAATGTGACCATATTTCCTACAATGTTTTGTATTTGTTTCTATTAAAATTCTTACGGGACGTCTGAGGCAACATTTTTTACAAGGGAAATAACATCTACCATCATCCTTTTCACCCACTTTACTTTTTTCCCCACCTCTAACAACATTCTGCGACATTTTTCCACACAAAAATACCCTTTCGGAACTGTTGTTGTTATAGCAAGATTGTCGCAACATCTTTAAATCGTCAAATATTTATAGGCCAATTTTAGGTCACTATCGCCGCAATTGCGACGATAGTGACCTAAAAATATTTTTTTTTCCACCTATTTATTTTAGGTCATTTTCAACGGTAAATTTTGACTAAATTATTATGGTCAACATTCATCACCAGAGCGATGGACAATCTAAAAGCATCCCTCGTGAGATGAACATTGACCATAATAATGTAGTTAAACTGTAGGCGTCGAGATTGCGACGAATACGGGATAGATTTAGAAAAGATGAACTTTTTCTCTTGCATGTTGTGATGAAAGAGTACTTTCGTCGCAAGTGGTCATCGCAAATTTTTCAATATGTAGTAGTGAGTAGCTGATGAGTTGGCACATACATGAGGTGTATAGTTGATGATGTTGGTAAATATTGATGAGTCATAGTTGATGAGTAGTTGACACATGATTGGTACATACTTGGTACATGGTTGGATGCACTTGTTTATGGTATAGGTTGATTACAGGTTATTTGGTACAGGTTGGTGCATGGTTGATGCACTTGTTTATTGTACAGGTTGATTGCAGGTTGAGGTACAGGTTGATGCATGGTTGATGCATGGTTCAAATTTATTGGTACAGGTTTACAATGGTATATCTCACAGTGACATGTTGACAGTGGTTCCATCATCCTACTTCTACTTTAGGGTGGCAGGACGGGGCAAGGATAGGTGGTTGTAGTCGGAGAACATAGGGGGTTGTAACCTCCTTTTGGTTGTAGCCAGAGAATTGGGGAGTTGGATCTTCCCTCGGGTTGTAGCCTGAGAAACTAGAGGGTTGGAGCCTCCTTCTAGTTGCAGCTGGAAAACAAAGGAAGTTGGTGCTTCTAATGAATGTAATTCTTCAACACATATAAGAAAAATCATTTCATGGTTTTCTCTCGATTTGGGTTTCCACGTAAAACATTGGTGTACTATGTATGTGTATGTTTGTTCATTTGTTCATTTCTTATTTACTTTGCAGTTATTGGATGATAATGCTTCATTGATATAACACTTGGATTATATGGTTAAAAATGATTAAATTGCTCTATTACTGATTCACCCCCCCCTTTAGTAATCCAATAACATGAACGTGTGCATTCACAACAAGAGGCAATTGTAGCACTTAAAACCCAAATGGAACAACAATCTCAGAAATTTCATGCCCATGAGAAATGCCACAATGAGGAATTGGCCCTAGTCATGCACACTGTTAACATGAAATCAAATCTGATTTGCTCCATTCGTTGGTCCCAACAGCAACAAGGCGCTTGAGAGAACAATCACCCAACTGTATTTGTAGAATCCAAAGCTTCAAACTAAGCATCCTGCCTACAAATGCATTTGATTTCTCCTATTGACCCAAGAACAATGCAAGAAGAACACCCAGACCCAATAGAAACTTAGGAGAACAAGGCCTCTCAACAGAACCAGGTGGACACAAATCTGCATTTGCATTAGTTTTTCACACTTAACAAAGTTTTGTATTTGTTATGTTCCTTTGTAGCCATCTTCCAGTGACATTTTTGTATAAACTGCATCAGTTCAACTCATAGATTACAGATAGGTATAGGAACTAATACATCATACATTTATAATGCACATTTGGCCTATGCATAGATTGTAATTCTCATTGTTTTTGGAGAAATCCATGCATTTTTCTAAATACAATTATGTTAAAAATATATATATCTTTTATAATAAGATAACCATAATAATGATATTTTTTTATTAGTGAACTAAGTTTTAAAACGTATATAGCAGCTTCAAATTTTATGATTAATCTAATTAATATTTTTTTCCAAAAGAAAAGTTAAAAAAAAACTTTAATAATTTCAAAAATATTTAAACATATTTCATTTAAATAAATATCTATATATTATTAGTTTTTAAAAAATTGCTCACAAAGTCAACAATAAATTATATTTAATAAAAATAACATTCCAAAAAATTTCATTAATTGTTCTATATAAATAATAACAATCCAAAAATTAAATATAAAGAAAAACAATAATAATTAATAAGAGGAAGAAGTAAAGAAATATCACTTTATAACCACTGCACTTTCCAACGAGAAATTAACTCGATTTATATTAGAGATATAAATCATTTACATCACAAGCAGCCATTACAATTCGTCCCGGAGACCCAGTCGGATTTGACCTCAAAACCTCCTCCCAACACTTGGAGAAAGGTACTTGTCAATACCAACCGCGCTGTCTCACGGGACATAACCACTGCACTTTAATTTCAAACATTGTTACACCATTATGCATATTACTTCAATAATTAATTCTCTGTAATATAAATATTTTTTCCTAACAAATTTATGCGGACTTGATCAATTATGTCAATTGATCACATGATCGATCCCTACTATGTTCCACCGAAGGTGCCATACACCTGAGAAAATGAACGTTTTCATGTAATAGCTCTAACAACCACTGCTCACGTCTTTTAACTCCAAGATGTACTAAATCCACTCAATTTTATATGGTTTTGTGTGATAGAATAAGATGGAATCATTTGGATGAAGTCTAAAACATTGGATTAAAAAACATACACAAGTTTCCTTTTACTAATAGAATAAGATAATTTTATACATTTTAGCTCAGAAAAAACATATGGATGTGATTTAAATCTGAAGGTGGGAGTGGAAACTTAAAATTGGACCAGATTGGAAACCCATGGTTACAATCATATTGTAATTTAAATTAAATTATAATGGTACTAACCAATTATTTCTAGTTGTAACTAAAAACCATATATAATAAAACTGATGAAAGTATTGGACAAAATAATTAATAGCATCAATTTAATGTGTTGGGCATCATATTGGACACTTTTTAACTTCTTCAACCGAAATAGTAAACATAATTGTAGCTTTGAAATACAAAATCAAAATTATCGAAAATATTTTTTATTTTAAATGTAAATAGGGAAGAGGAAGACATGTACCAAAATATAAAGTACCGCACCTTCATGCAACAACAACATGTCCTTTGTATGAATGGCATCACATATTGCCCAATGTCCTTTATATCCATTGCATCACATCTTGCATAATAGCAACTGCCTCACACATAAACATCTAAGCATGTTAAAATAAATCATGAATCCAAATTCCGCAAACCGTTAATTATTTAAAATCATGAAACTAGAAATAAAATTGATGCCCTAAAAAGCATTCAACTAACAAAACGAGGATGTCAAAAACATAAGTCAACGGTGGTGTACCGTTTAAATAAATATTTAAATAAGGAATATGTTTATATGTTATATTATGGCCATAGATAAGGGAGGTATAACCCAATAACAAAGGATCATGTTTTATGAATGAATTTCACACATGAATAACTAATTGACTAACTATGGGTACCCTTAAATCAAGTAAGGGATTACTAAGCTAAGGTAGGACACCCCTCGGCAAGATTTTCTTTGCAGAATTTCCTAGTTTTTTGTATGAGTGATTAAAGAGGCAAGCAGAGATTATCCTTATCATTCACCCTCAAGAACCTGAAATTTGGGATCAAGAAATGGTTGAGAGGCTTGAAACCCGAGATATCAAGTGGACTCATGTTGTTGATTTCTAGTTTGAGTGAGTCAAAGAAGGGTATGTTGTAGACTTTTCTATTGAGTATAGCACAACATTTAGCACAGTTGAAAGGGAGTTTGAGGTCGGACCAAGAGGAGTATTACTAGGGATTGTATCCCTATGGATTAAGATGATTTTTGTGGATAAAGGGTTAATGTGAATGAGACTAGACACCATTGTAGTGTAATGCCTTGTGATGGGGGGCTGGGGGAAGAAGAAGGGTGAGATGCAGAGAAGAGTAAAGGAAATATGGATCCATAGGAGTAGAAGGGAGCTAACACCAAATGTTATGATAGAAGGAATGTATTACGAGAAGCAATATAAAAGGTGTAGTTGAATTGTTTGAGGAAGAGAGGAGAAGACACGCTGAGTAGTAATAGAGTAGAAGAGAGAAGAGATGAAGCGTCGTCGGAGTGTGGTGTAGAGTAGGTCATTCTAGATGTGCATGCAAGAATAAATGAAGAGGTGCCATGTGGGTGCAGCAAGCAAGATGGGGATGTTGGAGTAGGATTAGAGGATGGGAAGATAAACACATAGGATTCAACATTGTCGCAACAAATACTATGTCACAGATATTTGAATTTTATACTAACTCCACCTAATTCTGATAAATAGATATGAAATGTGTTGACCTATGTTTTTTTTTTTTGTTAAGTGAGTGTAAGAAGTTGTATTACTATAGAATAGATTATGATACAAAAAAATGGGGCCTCATGGCCTGCCTAGTAGGAAACCAAACCAAGGGTTCCCAAGTTGTGCTTACTGGAATGTACAAGGGGTGGGATTGGTCTGCCACCAGGGGAAGCCAGGGCAGTCCCCCCATAACAATTTTGAAAAGAAAAAGCAACATAGACAAAAACAACAGATGCAAAGACTACCCACTAGGCCCGGGGGATAGTGGTCAAACTAACCATTCAACTAACCGTTCACTCGTCTAGGACAGTGATGTGTTTCTTCCCTTCATCCGCCCAATTCCTATTATCCTCCTTTTGGGAGATCGTGTGAGTCTTCTAAATATGGGTTGGTGTGTCATGTCCATCAGATGGTGTGATTTCCATGTGATGAAAATAGCACAGATAGAGGTGAAATTGAGCAACTAACCACTCCATCTTGGATTTCTGATCCTTCTCAACCTCAACTAGCAGTTTGGTAATAGTTTCTAGGCTACTAAGATGACTCAAGATTTCATCCAACATTTTCTTGTAATCTCTGTTGTCCTCCCGCCTGGCTTCTTCCATTTCGGAACTCACTTTGTTGATCATCATCTTAGTTAGCCACACCATCTCCACTGTTTTATGGTAGAGAGTTTCCCTAGGTTGTGTGGCCCCCATATCAGTTACACAGTCCACTTCCTGTTCCAGTGCATCCCAAGCTTTACCTTTGTGTTTTTCTTTGATTTCCTTTTCCCAGTGGGTGATGGTCGTTTTTCCTTTTGGTGCAACCAAAGTTTGGAAGGTTCCCTCTGCATATTTTGTCGCCTACCTATTCAGAGCTTCATTTCCAAGGTGATTCCTCTTCCTATGTGTGTGCTTCATTCTCACCATCCTGTTTGGTCTATCACAACTCCTTTGTTCGTTACATAGCCTTTGCCTCACTTCACATGGATTCTTCCTTTCCCTGCATTTGCGCTCCTTCTATTTGAGGCTACTCCTGTTGTATTTCCTCTTATTGATCTTCTCCTGCTGGGATCTTGTCCTTCCAATCATGGCTTGTTTGTAGTGGTGATCCCTCCAGTTCTTTTCCCTGGTCTTGACTCATATGATCGTGATGAATCAGCCTTTATCCCTGTGCAGATCCATGTCCCTACTCGCTTGAGATCCTACTGTACTTCTTTTCGTACCTGTACTTTGGCCTAGAGGGTCGATTCTAAGTCATGTCACTCCCTCATGCCTTACGTCACTTGTTGCATGTGGTTTGTCGTCTGTACTTTCCCACGTGATTTCCCCGCAATTATTTCTGTCATCAAGGTCTTTCTACCGTACCCCCACCAGTTGTTTATGTTGATCCTGCATGGTCATTGGTGATCGAGTGTTCAACAATCATATCCTTCCTGGGTCCTGCTTGCCTACTTCTAGGCCTTGCGCTGCCCTTCTCGATGTGACCTTCCTTGCTTAACCTTCCTTCATGATCTTTTGTTGCTAGTTGGATGCAGTATGTTATGAATTGTTCATTCAGGAGACTGATCCAGGTATTGTCTAGTTCTGAACCATCCTTTTCGACCCCTCGTTGGCTAGTTTGTCCACCAGGCCATTCATTGACCTACAGACCTAGCGCAACTCCACTGTGTTCATATTTTTTAGATGCTCCTGGATTTTTTGTAGGGAGAGATCCAGGTGCCAGTGTCTTTGAACCTTTCCCACTCTGGTACCATTCTGGAGTCTCTTCACCATGTTGATGACCAGGGTGGAGTCGCCTTCCACGATAGTGTTTGTCATCTTTTCGCACCTTAGGATTTCAAGGCCAAGCTCCAGGGATCCAAATTATGTTGTGTTGTTGGTGGAGTTTCCCATACTCACATAATACAACCGGATGATGTTACCACCACTGTCTCTGATCACCCCTCCCATCCCTGCCACTCCTGGGTTTCCTTTCTCCGCCGCGTCAAAATTTATTTTGAGGAATCCTAACGGGGGGGTCCAGTTGCGGTCTCCTAGTTGGAGTTGTGGATCCTGCTCAACCGTTGCGTTGTTGCACCCATATTTTAGGTGAAAAACCTCCAGGATGCGAGAGTCTTGATATGTGAGTTGAGTTGTTTCCTTCTTGCAGTTGTGGCTCTGCATCGTTTCTCGTATTTAGGAAATAATTGCATCCTTGAGATTCCCTTACGATAGGATTTCATTCATGAAGATGTGTCGATTCCTCTCCTTCCATATTTCCCAGATGATCATCCCCGACATTAGGTTCCAACAGAGGTTCACCTTTTCATTTTCATTGTAGTTCTCATTCCAATTGTTGATGGTTGCACTGATGTTGCCCCAGATTCTATTGGACTGGCGATAGATGCCTGTCGCCTAATCCCATAGCTCTGTTGTGTAACTGCACTCATCAAGGAGGTGATTGTTTGTTTCCTCCTTAGATTGAAAAAGGTGGCAATGAGAAGGGCTTATATAACCCATTTTCCCGAGTTTTTCCCATGTTAGAATTCGGTTGTGGAGAACTAACCATTTGAACATTTTGATTTTTGGTCATTGGGGGTTGCTCCAGATATTTCCCCACTATTGCATCGGGTCCTCTTGATCTCGGTATGCGATGTATAACCGAGCTTCTTTTAAGTTGAATTCCCCACCATTTTCCCCGCCCCACCTTAATTGGTCCTTGTCCTCTGAGATTGCAATTTTCCTTTTCCCCGATTCCTCTTCCACCTCTTCCGCTAGAGTTGCGATACAGTCTCTATTTGGTGGATTGAGTTTGTCCTAGGTCCTCCATCTATCGCTATCATTTCTTGGCTTCCAGTAGTGATGGATTGTTGTTTTTCCTTGCGTAGTCATTTCATGTTGGAGCTCCTCCCTGTCCGAATTTTCCATTCTGGGTTCTTGTTGCCACGCATCCTCCTAGAATCTGGCAGTTTGACCATTTCTGACTTCCTTGAAGATGTGTTTATGAATCCAGTTCTTGTTGTGCCAGGCGAGATTCTGAATGGTTGATCCCTCCCTTGTGCCCATGAGTCGAATTTGGTCTTGATCATTGATGTTCGGGGCATACTTGGCCTTCCAGAGGTGTGTCCATGGTATTGATTTGTCCTTGACCCATCTCCACTAGAGTTTTGCCCTGTAGTCTTCATTGGTTACATGCGAATCTTGTAACCCCAGGCCTCCTTTTCCTTTCGGTCGACAAACCTTCTCCCTGGCTACCAGGGCCCATTTCTTTTTATTTTCAACACCTCACCATAGGAAATCTCTTTGAATGGATCTTATCTTTTGTAGTATTCCTTTGGGAGCAGGTAACGCTGACATCATATATGTCAGAATTTCTTGTAGGACCACTTTGGTAAGGATAAGCCTCCTTGCCAGGTTGAGAGCTTTGTAAGTCCAAGTTTTTACCCTCTCTTGTAGTTTGTTGATCACTCCCTCCCATGTTGCCATGTTGCAAATTCTGCCCGTCAGGGGAATTCCCAAGTATTTCGTTGGGAGCGTTTTGCATTCAAACCCTAAAATATTGGCTAGGTTCCTTTGGATTGCAGGATTAGTGTTGAAGAAATAGATCATGGATTTTGAGTGGTTGATATCCAACCCTGAGGCTTCCCCAAAGTCTTCTAATATTCTTTTATAGGTTTTTGTTTCCTTGACCGTGGGTGTGCCATGGAGTAGGGTGTCATCAACGATTTGTTGGTGTGTGGAGGCTACACAGTCTTCGAAGGGTTTGATTCCTTTTAGTTCCTATGTTGCAGTTGATATTTTTATGCTTCAACTAAGCCTTTCCATCATCAGAATGAATAGGAAGGGGGGCAACGGGACTCCTTGTCTAATGTCTCTCGAAGGCCAGAAAGGTTTTGTTGGGGCTCCATCAATTAGGAGTGAGTAGCTTGTTGTTGAGACTAGATTGACAATCCATTTGATCCAGTGTTGTTCAAACCCAAAGGATTCCACCATTTTGGTCATATAGTGCCAACTAATCTTGTCATAAGCCTTTGCCAGGTCAATTTGGATTATCATGCCCCCTCTCCTTTGTATTTTTAGCGTGTGTATAAGTTCATGGGCATGAATGATGTTATCTAGTATTTGTCTTCCTTCTACGAAACCCGCCTGCTCCTGTGAAATCAGTGTGGGTAAGAGTGGTTTCAGTCTATTAGCTATGAATTTGGAGATTATCTTGTAAACAACATTGCATAAATTTATCGGCCTGTAGTGATCTGGGGTCCTTGCTTCATTTTCTTTTGGGATTAGAGTGATCATTGTGGCATTTAACACTTTCAGGATGGAGGTCGAACGTATGGAGTCTTCCACCACCCCATAAACATCATATTTAACCACTTCCCAGCAGGCTTTGAAAAATTTCACTGTGAAGCCATTTGGGCCTGGGGCCTTTCCATTGGGCATTTCCTGGACCACTTGGTCAATTTCCTCCTTTGTTATGGGTTTGTTTAGATTGACATTTTGTTCCTATGGGACTAGCATGTGGGTGTGCTAAGTTATCCTTTGTATGGCCTCAGTTCTCTCTTGGTTGGGTTCCTGGGCTATCCTCTAGAAGTGATTGACCAGTGTATGTTCAATTTCCTTGTGTGATTCTCTTTCAATCCCATCCGGATCCCTAATTTTCAAGATTGTGTTGTGGGTTCTTCTTGCAATGGTGGTTCTATGAAAAAACTTGGTATTCCACTCCCCTTCCTTTAGCCACCTGATTCTGGACGTCTGGTGCCAGAGAGTTTCTTCCTACTGGCATCTTGCTTCCCATTCCTGGTTCATTTGTATCTCTTCTCTTTTCCAATCCTTTGTGTAACCCTTGTCTATGTAGAGTTCCTGGAGTATCCTCATTCTATCCTCTATCTTTTTCTTTTCTTGGTTTATGTTCTCAAATATTTCCTTGTTCCACTCTTTGAGTTTGTGTTTGATGTACTTGAGTCTCTTATAAAGTTTAAATATCCTTGTCCCTTGATCTGGTAATTCCTCCCACCACCAATGGTTGATGTTCTCCTTGAAGGTGGGATGTTCGATCCAAAATTTCTCAAATCTAAAAGGTATGTTCTTCAGAGTGGTTTGGATGTTTGAATTAGATTGGCCAATGGTCTGAGCCCCCCCATGGTAGGATGCTAGAGTCTAAGGTTAGTCCCTGCAGAATGATGGATTCTGACACCAGGAATTTATATATCCTTGTAGCTACTTGGTAGTGATTAGTTCGTTTGTTGTTCCAGGTGAACCGGCCATTGTTGATTCTGATGTCTACCATCTCCATTGTCTCAATGAAAGCTGTGAATTCCTATGCATCTCTATCCAGTCTCCTGGTGCCCCCTTTTTTCTCCGCAAGTGTCATGATTATGTTGAAGTCCCCTGCTAAGATCCATTGGAGGTTATGGGATATGGCCTTTATATTTTCTAGGTGTTCAAGCATTCTCATTTTTTCTTCCAACCTCTGGGGACCATACACATTGGTGCATAGAATCGCCTTGGTGTTACCTATAATTTGCATGTTAACCAAGAGTGTGTGTCTCGTAGCTTCAACTGTTAGTAGGTTCAGTGAATGTGGGTTCCATAAGGTGAGTATACCACCTGTCGTCTGTTGGCCTTCAACAACCAACATCTGGTACTTGCTCCATTGTTTTTTACTGATTGTTTCCATTTTGTCTACAGTGCATTTTGTCTCTTGAATGAAACAAAGGTCAGGTTGTTCCTTCCTCAGTCTATTTTTAAGGATTCTTTGCTTTCGTGGGATGTTTAAGCCTCTTATATTCCATGTTTTAATCTCCATTTAAACATGTGGGGGGGATTTGGGAAAGAGATTTTTTATCTTACCTGAATTTATCATCATGGCTCCTAGTTCTTGTAGGGCCACGTTGTTTGATTTCCTGCCTTTCTTCTGCCTCATCTTCTTGGGTGAATGTTGTGGGTTTCCCTCGCCTGCATTGATTCCTAGGTGTCCTATTTCTTCGTACGTACGCTTGATCCCTTTGGATTTTGTTTCCTTCCTTAGAAGGAAAAGGTATTGGATACGATCTAGTTGTTCCACTGGCACATTGTCTACTCCCTGCTTTTTCCATTGCTCCATGATGTTTGAGAGATCTATTCCTTCCCTTTCCACAATGTCTCTGAGATCAGGGTCTTTCATGACTACCTCGCTTGGTGTCATCTCTAAATATTCGTCTGCATCCTACATTGGGATGTCAACATCTTCAGTTCCTCCTTCCATAGCACTTGCGATGTCTCCTTGTTCTCTCTTATTGCCTAGAATATCGGTGTTATCATGAGTTGCTTGTTCCCTAGATACTCTAGCTTTTGTCTTTTATTTTCCTCCTTCTTCCCCTTGGTTAGCCCTATCTTGTCCTTATGTTCTAGTCCTGGCTTATGGGTTGCTTTATGTTGGGGCTTTTCTTGGTTTCTTGTTTTCTTTGTTTCTATGGCTCGGTTTTACAAACCCATCCTCATCCTGTTGTGCTTTGGTGTTTTCCATTTCTTGTTTTTTATTGAGTGGACATTCTCTGATTAAGTGTCCATTTTCATGGCATATTCTACATCTAAATGGGATCTACTCATAATCAAAACTTTCTATCCATTCCTCATCCCTGAATTACAGTCTTATGGCTTCTGGGAGTGCCCCCGACACATCCATCTCTATGCAGATCCTTGCATAGGATGTATATCTCCCTTTTAGGGTTGCTTCCGATGTCTTAACATATTTTCCAAGTTTGTTCCCGATTGCTTAGAAGGTGGATGACAACCAGTAGTCTAGTGGTAAGGAGTAAAACCTCAACTAGAATGGGACATTTTTAAAGGTTTCTTTCTATAGGGAGAAGTTTTCCTTCCATGGCCGCATGTACAACCCTACTGAGGCGTGGAAGTATGCCCCCCCCTCAAATAATTTATTCTTGTCCTCCATGTTCATGAAGACTGTTGTGAAGAATCCTTTCAAACCTAGGTGGAGTTCCACTTCTCCACTTGGCTTCCATTGATATTTTATCTAGTTGTGCAACGTTCTTTCTGTGGGTCACAACCCCATGATCTTGCAAATTAGTGCATGCATCTTCATCTAGTCCCAATAGAGTTGCATTTGTGGGTATTCCAATATAACCTTCAGTATCACTGTTGTTTTAGTTTTACATGGGTTGTGCCCATCTTCCCCACTGGGGTTCTCTAATTCCTATGCAACCTTATGGGTTTCTCTGGCTTCCTCCCCCATGCGATTCATTTTTTCCTGGTTTCTCTCCTTGTTCCTTTACGATCCTGATCCAGAGGTGCTTATCAGTGGTTCTTTGAACCCAATACCTCATGGGCATTTCCCCTTGTTCACCACTACCTCATGTATGATCGGGTGCCACTCCCACCCCCTTTGGTAACCATTCTAAACTCTATTGAGACCGTGACTATCAAACCCTAGCTTGTGGTTTCTTCATCTCTCTCGTGCATCATGTTGACCTATGTTAAAAACATGGGCACTTGTCAAATAAATATCATAATACATAAGACATTTCAACAGAGGTACCAAAATGAAACTAATTTTTCCTTCCGATAAAGAGAAAGGAGAATATTACCTGGGTAAAATTTTGATCATGTCAAAGACCGATAGAGCTCCAATTTCCCTTACTTCCTCATTTTAATGTTCTCCAAGCCACCATAGATTTTTTTCTAGCCATGCGATGATCATCAATATGAAATCAAGAAGATAAAAACTGAAAAACAATATGAGGTGCACCCAAAAAGGGGGGAGTCCAAGGGGATGATAAGTAATCCTAATGTTCCCAAATCTCCTAGCCTTCATATTTTCACCATTTACCTTATTAAAATACCAACCATCGATCATTGAATGTAAGTGGTGGCTGGTGGGAAAGTCCATATTCCTTATTTACGAGAGCATGGGGGTTGAGTGCAAGCCTTGAGGAGTGTGAGAGTCTCCATATCTTTTGGGATTCAAACCTCCTAGGAATTTTGAAATATCTCTTTTCTTGTGCCCTCCATTCATGCATTTGAGTTGAATAGTATAGTGATGTATTCCATTCCTTTCGGTGGAATTCATTTGCATGGAGAGACTCTATTCACCTAGAAACCATTCGCTTATGTATTGTTGAGTTATGATCTCATGCTATAGATGGTAATTGGAATCGATGAAAATTGAGAAAGATGCCACGCCTAAGATATCTCTTTTCTTGAGTTATCCCTTTTCTTGTGCCCTCCATTCATGCATTTGAGTTTACTAGTATAGTGATGTATTCCATTCCTTTCGATGGAATTCATTTGCATGGAGAGACTATATTCACCTAGCAACCATTCTCTTATGTATTGTTGAGTTATAGTCTCATGCTATAGATGGTATTTGGAATCGATGAAAAATTAGAAAGATGGCACACCTAAGATAGAGATGGAAGGCTACAAAGGAGCATGGATGTTGGGTTGATAGGAAACCACACCCACTTTCTTGTAGATTGTTTCTCATTGATTGATCAAGAGTCGTGACTAAAATCTATTAGGTTCTCTTGAAGGTAGACAATAGATTTGGCTCCTTCTTCACACCCTAAGGAACTATTTATTAGAGAAAGAGTATATTCCTAATGTTCTGTGCGACAATGAGGGGAGTGTTAGAGCTAGGTTGGACCAATGATTACCTATAGTGTTTTGTGTTGAATTATTTGGCCAATACTAAGAGAAATTGGGTTGGGTGAGTGACTTGAGTGACTATAGTCACTGTCCTTCACCCTAAAGGACTTGTAGCCTGACTTGGCGGTGACATCCATAGTGTATTTCCCACGGTTGTGTGGAATATTGCTAGCCAATAGCCACTTTCCTTGGACTAGCTTATTATGAACATATTTGTTCCATCTTTGGGTATGAATTCCCATTTTTTATTTTGTTTATTAAGTTGGTATTTTCTTATGTGTGAATATAGAAATGGAATTCATGGTTGGATGCATGTTGCATAAATTTAAAATCATGAAACTAGAAATAAAATTGTTGCCATAAAAAGTATTCAACCTAATAAAAAGAGGGTGGCAAAAATTTAAATCAACATTGGCATAGAGAATGAATCATTTAAATAAATATTTAAATAAGGAATGTGTTTATATATTATATTATAGCCATAGATAAGGGAGGTATAACCCGATAATGAAGGATGGACCAAATATTTTAGAACGATACAGAGGGACAAACCGTGCCTCCTTCCTTTGTTGTGAATCAATTTAACATATGAATAACTAATTGAATAACTATGGGTACCCTTAAATCAAGTAAGGGATTACTGAGATAAGGTGGAACACGCTTCACCAAGATTTTCTTTGCAAAATTTCCTAGTTTGTTGTATGAGTGGTTAAAGAGGCAAGTAGACATTGTCCCTATATTTAACCCTCAAGAACCTAAAATTTGGCATCAAGAAATGGTTGAGAGGCTTGAAACCTGAGATAACAAGTGGACACGTGTTGTTGATTTATAGTTCGATCAAGTTAAAGAAGGGCATGTTGTATATTTTTCTATCGAGTATAACACATCTTTCAGCACAGTTGAAAGGGAGTTTGAGGTTGTACCAAGAGGAATATTACTGGAGATTGTATCCCTTTGGATTAATATTAATTTTGTGGATAAAGGGTTAATGGGAATAAGACGAGACACCATTTTAGTGTAATCCCTTGCGATGGGGGGTTGGGGGAAGAAGGAGGGTGAGATGTAGAGAAGAGTAGAGGAAATACGGATCCATAGGATTAGAAGAGATCCAACAACGAATGTTATGAGAGAATGAATGTATTACGAGAAGTAGTATAGAAAATGTAGTTGAATTGTTTGAGGAGAGAGGAGAAGACACACTTAGTAGTAGTAGAGTAGAAGAGAGAAGAGATAAAGTGTCGTTGGAGTGTGTTGTAGAGTAGGTTGTGTCAGAGGTGCATGCAGGAATAAATGAAGAGGTGCAATGTGGGTGCACAAGCGAGATGGGGATGTTAGAGTAGGATTAGAGGATGGGGAGCCAAAGACCTAGGATTGAACATCGTCGCGACAAAAAATATGTCACCAATATTTGAATTTTATAGTACTCCACCTAATTCTGATAAATAGATATGAAATGTGTTGACCTATGTTGAAAAAAAAATCCGTCTATAAAATAAATATCGTAATACATAAAACATTTCAACAGAGGTACCAAAATGAAACTAATTTTTCCTGTCGATAAAGAGAAAGGAGAATATTACCTGGGTAAAATTTGGATCATGTCAAAGACCGATGGAGCTCAAATTTCCCTTACCTCCTCATTTTAATGTACTCCAAGATGCCATAGATTTTTTTCTAGCCATGCGATGATCATGGATATGAAATCAAGAAGATAAAAACTGAAAAGAAATATGAGGTGCACCCAAAAAGGGGGGATTCCAAGGGGCTGATAAGTAATCCTAAATTTCCCAAGTCTCCTAGCCTTCATATTTTAACCATGCACCTTATTAAATACCAACCATCGATCATTGAATGCAAGTGTTGGTTGGTGGGGAAGTCCATATTCCTTATTTATGAGAATGTTAACTCTCCAAGAGTCACTCCCTGACTGCAAATGGGAGTAATCTTGGTAACATGGAATTGGATTTGAATAGGATTTAATTTCAAGTGGATCAGTGAGAAAAAGCAAGAGAAAAGGCAATGAGTTAACTATAGATCAGTAACAGACCTTTGGGAAATGGAGTCACAATCACTCTACTCATTGAAGGCATTAAAGTTGATCATCAAACAACAAGATTTATATGTTTGATAGATGGAAGAATAAAGACAAAAAACATAAGATAGAATGGTCACTAAACAAAGATATTCTCATTTTAATGATGTTGTTCGTTGGTCATGTATTAAGGAAGAAAGAGAATATTAAGGAAGAAGAAAGAAAAAGTATGAAGTGCACGGAAGGCACACAAACCAAGGAAGGGTCGAAGTGGTTAAAGAACCATAAAAGAAGGAAAGAAGTAAAAGAAAGAAATCCATTGAAAGAGAAGATCAAGGAAGACAAAGCAACAAAGAAGATAGATTGTGTACAAGTTAGCAAGCAAAAGAAGAGACTAATGGGTTCTTTGGAGAAACTCGCGGAGAAGAAGGAAGAGCATGTTAGTGAAGTCCTTAAAATAAGGGTTATGTGGACCCAGGGTTTTGGAAATATGGATCTAGGGTTTTAGCACCTGGGCTTCGGTCTAGGGTTCTCTAAGAGTCATGGAATGTATAAATAGAGGTCTAGAAGAGTTGAGAGGAGGAGGCGATAGTGGTGTTGAGATGTAGAAGTGTTATGTTTTGGAGTATTCTTGTATTTTGGGTCTTCATTTGGGTGTGAAGATCAACTCTGCAGCTCGGTGCATAGGCTTAGGAGATAAATAAGGGAGAGAGAAGGATCTGCAGCTGAGTGCATAGATAGAACTATATATTTTCTTCTATTCTATCAATAAACACAGTTCTGTGGATGTATCCCTAGGGAGAGGGTGAACCACGTAAAATCTTATTGTTCCATGTGGTTGATGCTTTTCTATTTGTTATCTTTTACTGTTATTACACTATTATTTTCCTGTTGAAGATAAGAAGATACAACTAACTTCACAAAGTTAAGGATTATACTATTAAGAATCTCTAGGTTATTTTGCATTGTTGTTTTGGCATCATCTTGCATTTCCTCTGGTTGTAGACACCTATGTCCTGCAACCCCCCTATTGCTACTTCGAGTGAGACTTCATCTACTTCGCAAGTGTTGTCGTAAGGGCCAGTACTTAGGGTTTTTTGGTGCGCTATTAGAGTTGAACCCTGGGGCTGCCCCTGTGCCAACAAATGAATCAACATATACTTGAATAGAACATAACTGATGGGAAAAAATACAGCACAATGACTAATGATAAAAATAAAACAGATCCTCTATTGCTTAGTGATCCATAAACCATTTCCAACCTTTGATCCTCAAATCTGTGATATATTCAAACAAGAAGACACATAAAACAAAATAATTACAGTCTGAAAACTACAAATCTTATGATTCTTCAATAGAAGTAATAGATTACAACCCCGCCTGCCCCTTTGGATTACAAATTGATATATCTACAGTCCCCTTGTTCCTAAATACCTCTCGGGTCTTTTACAACTCTCCAAAAAAACTCCCAAGATTTTACATATTTTAATAAAAATAGTAAATGAGAAACACTCCTGCCACAAAAACTGGAACGAGGCCAAGTGTCTCGGGTTGTTGGGACTACATGAGTCGATTCGCTTTCTGTTGTCGAATCCTTAACCTGGAAATTTGAATTCTAGTTTCCATCTGTCGATTCTCTTTCTGTTATTTAATCCTTAACCAATTTGGGAATTTGATCAAGGGTTTAATACCTTGACAGGTCATTTAAGTTTTCATATACCAGATGAACAACATAAGGAATGGTTCATCATTTCCCTCCTGCCACACATTAGAGTTCCTCTGATGAAATAGAAGGTCACTTCTCAAGTCGAGTCATTATGATCACCATGAAACTAGAATCAACCCCTGTAGGAGAATCCAGTCTAGGTATGAATCAGATTTTGAATCAATTAACTAGTTTATCTTTACAGGTTGAAGACATGAAGAAAGACAAAGGAAAAGAGAAAAGAGTAGACATATGGTGTATCAGATGTAAAGCAGAGGGCCATGACAAAGAGCATTGTCCTTTATTTAGTGAGTACTTGGCCTATGTAGCCCCTAAACCTTTGAAGTGCTCTACTTTACCATGGTGCAAGGTATGTAGAACTAAACATCACCTTGGTGAATGTTATTATATGCAAAAATATGTCCAAACACCCACCAATATTTATTGTACATTCTGTAAATTTGTGGGGTGTGATGAGAGGGACTATAGGGCTTATAACCTCATGCATCAAAATTTCAAGGGATGCATATAGAATTCAAGGAGAATTCCATCCAGAAGGGAATGTTGTGCAGTTCAATTCCCCAGGAAGAGGAAGTTTCACCCCTCGCGGTGGGTTTAGAGGAAGAGGATGAGGAGGAGGCATGGGTCGAGGTTGAGGTCAGTTTATTTGCTATAACTATTCCCTGCCAGGTCATTTGGAAAGGTATTATCAGAACCCTTTTACTACTTACATCTATTGTAATTCATTTGACCATGTCATTGAAGATTGTCCAGTATTGTTAGCTAAAGTTCAGGAAAGAAAAGGTGGAAACCAGCGAGTCCAAAAAATAACAACTGAACCTCACGATCAGGAACCCATATTCATTATTATTACTAGAGGAGTCACTATCATGGGAGAAGATAGGGTGACTCCAGGAAAGACTACAGATGGATCAGGGTTCAGAAGATCTTCATAGAAGGCGCCATTGTTTGATCCAAGGAAATAAAAGAATGCTTTTGAAGAAGCAAGAAGAGAATTTGTAGGTGAATAGGCTTCTTCATATAAGGCACAATCATAAGTAATGGAGTGTGAAATGCCTCCAACATTTGATCAGTATTCCCCAGCTAGACAACGAAAAGAGGTAAGAAAGCTTGTGGACTTCTTGTATACTTGTATTGATTTGATTAAAGATAAAAAGGTTGTGCAAGAACTACAACACCTGATAAGACAGTATGAAATTGGAAAAGTAGATCCTCTGCTTAGTAAAGTTGTGAATTAAGTATCCAGAAAAAGGAGGACAAGAAAGGAACTACACCTTAGTGATCATATTGGAGACTATGACATGGACTATGTGTTTCTCGGCCTGGGATCATAAGTAAATGTTATGACGAAGCAGACTTGGGAATTGATGGGAAAACCTAAATTGATTTACTCTCCTATTAGGCTCAAGATGGCTAATCAGCAGGCGGTGATCCCCTTTGGAAGACTATAGCATGTCCCTGTTGACATCGACAGAGTGAGGACATTTGCAGACTTCAAAGTGATCAAGATTGTTGATGATAGTTGTTCCTATCCTACATTGTTGGGTATTGATTGGGATTTTGACAATTTGACTGTTATTGACCTGAAAAAGAGAAGAATGACATTTGAAGGTGATGTCCTTAGGGTCATTGCACCTCTTGATCTTGATGAAGGTCGCAGATACACAGAACATATAAGAGAAGAAGACTGCTCCTACAAGCTAGAGAACATATTTAAACTGATAGTAGGACAGAAAGATTATATTAATCCTACAGCAGATGGAAATCTAAGTTGGCGAAGTGAAAGTGCATGCTCGTCGGATTCAGAAGAAGCATTGGAAAATTGGCAGAACAGAATTTATAAAGTCTCTACGCGGAGGTGTGTCGGCTTGACTAAGGAAGTTCACTAGATTGGCACATAAGTAAGTAACCTTCCTGCATTTGATGGCTTGAATAATTTAGAGACATTTCTATTTGAATTTGAAGGAATTGTACCAGTAAAAAAGAGTTTGTTGGCACTAGATGAAGCCTTGAAAGCAACGCCATCTAGATGGTTGGGAACACACAAGAAGAACATCACGGAGTGGGTACAATGTCGCACCTTGTTGACAGTGCACTTTTCAGACCAAGTTGAAAGTTGCGAAGTTCGATACACAAATCAAAGTTGTCCTAGGGACTATGTGCGAAGTTGTGAGGAAGCCTAGAGCAACATTCCTAAAGAACAGTGGGTACATAAATTCATTAAAACTTTAGATACTACGCCTATCAAATGGTATCTTCAAGCAGAACTGCGCTTAATCACTACAGATTGGTATGGTATGACCCATTTGAAATTCAGTACTCCACAGTAGATCAGGCTTTACAAATTGTAAGACAGAAGGTCTTTGAGGAAGCACCTAACCCCCCTCTTGAACAAGAAGAAGATTAATGGACTGCACCTCTTCAATGGTTATAGGGTTTTTATAATATTAATGTTGATGAGGATGATGACCCTAGGAATGTGAACATTTCAGAAACTGAAGGACAAAGAGATATAGAAGGGTCGGGGATTGACCTACCTTTTTTTGGGTAGCCTATTAAAATTAAGAAGGTTAATATTGGAACAGAGCAAGCACCTAAGTTGAAAAATGTTGGAGACAATTGGGATGATGCTACTATTGGTAAGATTACAGAACTATTGCATGAGTATTAGGACTTGTTTCCAATGAAGTTCACAGACATGAAGGGCATTAAAGGGCCCATGGGAGAAATGAAGATTCCTATGAAAGAAGATGCAAGGCCTGTCAAGCAGAGGCCTTACAGACTGAATCCAAAGTACAAGCAGAAATTTAAGACTGAATTAGATAGAATGTTGGAAGCAAGAATTATAGAACCAGACGAAGAATATGAATGGATCATCCCTATGGTGGTCCAAGATAAGAAAACAGGAGAAATCAGAATCTGTGTAGATTTAAGAAAATTAAATGATGTATGTTTACATGATCCCTTTCCTACACTTTTTACTGATGAAGTTCTAGATAATGTAGGAGGACAGGAAGTTTATTCATTCAAAGATGGATTTTCAGCCTATCACCAGATCAAAATTTCTAAGGAGGATAGACATAAGACTACATTTTCAACAGAATGGGGTTATTTCCAGTACACTGTGATGCCTTTTGGTTTGAAGAATGCACCAGCCATCTTTTCCAGGGTGGTGGTAGAAGCATTTAAATAATTTTTACGTAATTTTTTGGAGGCATACTTTGATGACTGGACCGTTTTTAGTCTACTGAAAGATCATATTGAATGTTTGAGATTAATGTTGAATAAATGCAGGCAATGTCAGATTACCCTTAACTTGAAGAAGTGTATTTTATTTTCACCTTTTGGAGTGTTGTTAGGACACATTGTGTGTAAGAAGGGCTTGTTGGTAGATCCATCAAATATTGCTATGATTGTTGATCTACCTCCTCCTACTTTGGTTAGGCAACTACACATTGCATTGGGACACACTGGATACTACATAAATTTTATTAAGGGTTACACACATATAGAAACACCTATGGAGAAGCTATTAAAGAAGGATAGAAAGTTTCAATGGACAGAGGAATGCCAACAGAGCTTCGACACATTAAAGCAAAAAATGATCACTGTGCCTATTTTGTTTTTTCTAGATTGGAGTAAGGAATTCCATGTTCATGTCGATGCTTCATCCATTGAAGTAGGAGCAGTTTTAGCACTGCCAGGTGCAAGATATATTGACCACCCTATATCCTTTTATAGCAGGAATCTTTCTACATTTGAAATGAATTAAACTACCATTGAACGAGAAGGCTTAGCTATGGTATATGTGTTGTAGAGTTTAGACACTACTTGTTGGGAGGACATTTTAAGATGTTTATTGATCATTCTGCATTAAAGTACTTAGTCAACGAGCCAGTGTTGGGGGGAAGAATATGCAGATGGCTATTATTATTCCAGGAGTATGACTTTGATATTCTGGTCAAACCAAGAAGAGTGAATAAAGGACCTAACCACTTATCCAGGTTAGAACATGTTGAGGAACCTACCAGTTCGGATGATACACTACCAGACGCATAGTTGTTGGGCATCATGAAATTTAATGATCACTTCCCCGAGATAGTCCAGTTCCTATCCACAGGAATGGAACCTCATGAGTATACAGTTATTCAGAAGAAGCAGTTGGTAGTCCGCATTGCATATTTTCAACTTATAGCTAGATAGTTATATAAGATGGGACCAGATGAGATCTTAAGAAGATGTGTTATGGAGTCAGAAATACCATTGATTCTTGCATAAGCACATGAAAGCATCGCAGGAGGACATTATGCAGGGAAAGAAACAATGCAGAAGGTTCTCAGAGTTGGCCTCTGGTGGCCCACTTTACATAAGGATGCTAAGGAATACGACAGAGGCTGCGATGTATGTCAAAGAATAGGGAAGCCTTCTAGAAGGGATGAGATGCCTTTAGCACCTCAGTTAATGTTACATGCATTTGAGAAATGGGCTATTGACTTTGTGGGACCTATCAACCCACTAGGAAAGTGCATAGGAGCTCGATACATTATCACTGCTATAGAGTATTTGACCATATGGGCAGAAGCAAGAGAATTTAAGGACTATAGTGAAACTACAACTGCATAGTTCATCTTTGAGGATATCATAACCAGATTTGGATGCCCGAAGATCCTTATGAGTGATCAAGGCACACACTTCATTAAAAAAACTATTGAAGCCTTGACTCGGGATTTTGAAGTTCACCATCAGAAGACCACACCATATCACCCACAAGTGAATGGTACAGTCGAAGATTTCAATAAAATTTTGGAGACAACGCTAACTAAGATTTGTAGTATTAACAAAGATGATTGGGATTTGAGATTTCCAATAGTGTTATGGGCCTATCGAACTACTTGAAAAAATTGAACATCGCAGACTCCCTTCAAGTTAGTTTATGGTCAGGAAATAGTGGTACCTATGGAATATTTGGTTCCTAGTTTAAGAATTGCAGCATTTACAGGTATGGATGACATCGACATTGTTCAAGACATGCTCACATAGTTAATGGAACTAGAGGAAGACAGGTTCATTGCAATATTTCATTAGCAAGTACAAAAAGAACAAGAAAAGGCTTACCATGACAAACATATCAAGAAGAAAGCATTTAAACAAGGAGATTTGGTACTTTTATACGATAGTAAGTTCATGAAGCATCCAGGAAAGTTCAAGACACATTGGCTTGGGCGATTTGAGGTTGTATATGTTACAGAAGGTGGAGTTGAGCAGTTGAAGACTCTTAATGGAGAATGGAAGGATGGTTTGGTAAATGGGAGTCAGTTGAAGTTGTATTGTGACAACCATATGCCTCGCAACTCCTAGTAAAAGCAAAGGAAGAGTCTAGGTACTAGGTGCAATTGAAATTGGGTACCAGACACAGAAAAGACAGTCTGCACATAATAGGGAGGGACAGAGAAAAAAACACAGGCTGCTCTGCGCAATCTTCATTCGATGTAATACAGAAGGCTCAACCCTATAGTGACTCGAGACGAGTCACATGTGAGTGTTGGGGGCATGTTGACCCTTGGTCATGTATTAAGGAAGAAAGAGAATATTAAGGAAGAAGAAAGAAAAAGTATGAAGTGTGTGGAAGGCACACAAATCGAGGAAGGGTCGAAGTGGTTAAAGAATCATAAAACAAGGAACACAGTAAAGGAAAACAAGCCATTGAAATAGAAGATCAAGGAAGACAAAACAACAAAGAAGATAGATCATGGACAAGTCAGCAAGTGGAAGAAGAGACTAATGGGTGCTTGGGAGCACCTCGCAGAGAAGAAGGAAGAATGAGTCAGTGAAGTCCTTAAAATAAGGGTTATGTGGACCTAGGGTTTGGGAAATATGGATCTAGGGTTTTAGCACTTGGGCTTCAGTCTAGGGTTCTCTAAGAGTAATTGAATGTATAAATAGAGGTAGAGAATAGTTGAGAGGAGGAGACGATA
The DNA here is from genome assembly GCA_010110895.2 of Picea sitchensis. NCBI lineage: Eukaryota > Viridiplantae > Streptophyta > Pinopsida > Pinales > Pinaceae > Picea > Picea sitchensis. Next base: position 396,975 of record SNQJ01S0006511.1, on the reverse strand, counting down.
GTGGTGTTGAGATGTAGAAGTGTTATGTTTTGGAGTATTCTTGTATTTTGGGTCTTCAACTGGGTGTGAAGATCAACTCTGCGGCTGGGTGCGCAAGGTTAGGAGATAGAGAAGGATCTGCAGCTGAGTGCGTAGATAGAACTGTATATTTTCTTCTATTCTATCAATAAACACAATTCTATGGACGTATCCCTAGGGAGAGGGTGAACCATGTAAAATCGTGTTTTTCTATGTGGTTGATGCTTTGTTATTTGCCATCTTTTACTATTATTACACTGTTATTTTCCTGTTGAAGATAAGAAGATATAACTAACTTCGCGAAGTTAAGCATTATATTGTTAAGAATATCTAGGTTATTTTACATTTTTGTTTTGGCATCATCTTTCATTTTCTCTAGTTGTAGACACCTGTGTCATGCAACCCCCTCTATTGCTACTTCAGGTGAGACTTCATCTGCTTCACAGGTGTTGTCGTAAGGGCCAATAGTTAGGGTTTTTTGGTGCACTATTAGAGTTGAACCCTGGGTCTTCCCCTAGGTCTGCCCCTATGCCAGCAAATGAATCAACAAATACTTGAATAGAACATAAATGATGGGCAAAAATACAGCACAATGACTAATGGGAAAAATACAATAGATCATCTACTGCTTAGGGATCCATAAACCATTTCCACCCTTTGATCCTCAAATCTGTGATATATTCAAATAAGAAGACATATAAAACGAAATAATTACAATATGGAAATGACAACTCTTATGATTCTTCAATAGCAGTAATAGATTACAACCCCCTACCCCTCCGGCTTACAAACTGATATATCTACATTCCCCTTGTTCCTAAAGAGCTCTTGGGTATTTTACAACTCTCCAAAAAAACTCCCAATCTTTTACAGATTTTAATAAAAATAGTAAATGAGAAACACTCTTGCCACAAAAACTAGAATAGGGCCAGGTGTCTCGAGTTGTTGGGACTATAGGAGTCGATTCTCTTTCTGTTGTCGAATCCTTAACCTGGAAATTTGAAGTCTAGTTTCCATCTGTCTCTAACTGATCCTGAAATCACTGGTTTTTTCCTTGAATTTCAGGGTGTCCCTTAACTATCTCCTCAAAATCAGGGATGTGCTTTGATTGACCTGTGATTTGAGAGCATCTCCCTTGGTCAGGTGTCCCTCCAGCTTTCAACTGAACTGATAGAAGTTGTCATAACCTTATCTTCCCAATTTTTGACTGTATGTTCCTCCAAAACCTCCAGATCACGAGTTCACAGCGCCTGGCACTGCAAAATGGTTGATACAAGCTAGCGCTGCCACCTATAACTTTGATGCTGACAACTGAGATCCTCTCATTCTAGAAACTTCATAGCTAGTTTTCTCAGTGAATCCATGGAGACCTTGTAGAGGGCCTTTACAAAATCAACTATTGCCTCACTGTTTAACCTTTGGCTATGTGCAAATACATGATTGATTTCAAAACTTCCAATTTTTTCAACAATATTCAAGTTTGAAACCAAATGTGCATCGTCTTTGTGGTTAATATTCCGGAAGCATAACCTCCAACACCAACATTGTCATAAGAACCCCGTTGATATGTTGATGAATAACTTGATGGCGTTATGGTTTGTCAATTAGGTGCTAGAGGCTTTGAAGTTTCTCATAAATATGAACTCACAACAGATTTTTTGTGATCCTAAGAACCACAAAGAATACCAAACTGTTGACAAAATTGTGCTGGAGGAAAAATGCATAAATGCCCAAGGCACAAAACACTGCATCATGAAATAATGACTGCTACAATGCAAGGTGAAGTGCATGTTCACTGCCTCTTCCTCTTGGCACAGTCTGGTGTGTTTTCCCTTGTATTGATGATTGGTGTTCGAGCTATGGACACCTCGGAGAGCATCTGAATCCAAAATCATTTCTCCAACAGACGTTGTCCTGTATACACTATGCATTAGTCTAATGTTGAAATCATACAAGAAGAGCTTCATCTGGGCTTGATTTTTTCAACAAGATCCTTTTTTTTCCTGTGATGGCAGGCCAAATCCAATGATTCTTGGCATCTGCGTGTTTAAGAGTTTGACATTTGGCCTTTTATTTCATATCTAGAGATTTCGTGGAATTTCATCCTTCAACGCCTGGTGCGTTATGATCATTTGCAGAAACGACAAAATATCCCTCGTTTCAATAGAGAACCATTCATTTAACACCTAGCAACTGTGAAATTCAAAATTTGTTGTGGCATAGTGCTTGAACATTTAGCAATTAGGCCCTTGGAGGATAAACGATGTTGTATTTTCATTTTTTCGTTGTTGGATATATACCACATTTGTTGGGTGACAAGACTTGTTTGGTGTTTATATACACCAACATTTCAGTACATATTCGACCCGTAGTGCAATATGAAAGCCCCCGGTGGGCGCCTCCTCCATGTAGGTTGGTGCTTGGGCGCGAGGATAACCATTGTTGTGTTTGTGACAAGTGTTTGACTTGTGGATATTGAAATCCCATTTGGCATCGACCTTGGAATTAACTTTGATATTGGGCTTGTGGGCCCCAAAATTTTTAGCCCAAATTATAATCTCAAGAGGCCAATATTGGCTTAAAAGCCAAAAAGAGCTTTTGTTTCCCAAAAATGTAAAATGCTACCCAAATATCTTCTTAGTGAATCTAGGTCAAAACCATTTTGTTTTTGTCAAGATAGGTAATGAAATCCTAGGCTCAAAAGGTTAAATCAAAGACCAAATTTGTTGTTTCAAATGAAAGCAAAAGGGCTCAAAGTTGAACCTAGGTTTATGATAAGCATGACATGATAAGAACTAAATCACCTTCCTAGATGTATTTAAAATCAATCCAAGAAGCATTGGAAACCTTAAGAGACTCGTAAGCACCAAAAAATGAAAGAGGCTAGCAAGATGAAGGTTTGGCATATGAAATTTTTACTAGAAACAACACAAGAACCAAAGATCTAGACAAAAGTTGATGAGGAAACACAAAACTTTGATGGTGTGCTTTTGAGCGCTAACAAAGAGTGTGGGGGTTGAGTGCAAGCCTTGAGGAGTGTGAGAGAATCCATCTCTTTTGGGATTCAAACCTCCTAATAATTTTGAAATATCTCTTTCCTTGTGTCCCCCATTCATGCATTTGAGTTGACCAATATAGTGATGTATTTCATTCTTTTTTATGACATTCATTTGCATGGAAAGACTCTATTATCCTAGTAACCATTCTCTTATGTATTGTTGAGTTATACTCTCATGCTATAGATGGTAATTGGTATTGTTGAGTTATATTCTCATGTGGGAACTGGTACTTTGTACGTCTCAATCCCCCCTGCAACAATATTCTCACGACCTGGAGATTTATGGGACATACGGCCTTGGCCTCATCCCCTGTCATCATCTCGCGTGGAACATATTTCACCAATGTCATGATGTTGGCTCTTATCCATCACATTCTATTGTCTGGAAGTATGCACTTGAATCTCAAAGGGGGAGACACTATTTGGTTTCAGTTTGACTCAATTAAGCTCTGACCTCTCATATTTTCGTTGTAACATCAACAGTCCCTCACAATTATGTGGCATCATAGTAGGGGTGAATGCCAGTGCTCAGAATGTGCCATTGGTAGAATACATGAATGCGTACATTCAAAACAAGAGGAAATTGTAGCACTTAAAACCCAATGGAACAACAATCTAAGTAATTTCATTCCCATGAGCAACGCCACAATGAGGAATTGTCCCTAGTCATGTGTGTTTTCAACATGAACTCAACTCTGATTTGCTCCATTTGCTAGTCCCAACAACAACAAGGCACCCAAGAGCACAATCATCCAATTGTATTCGCATAATCCAAAGCTTCAAACTAAGCATCCCGCCTACAAATGCATTTGATTTCTCCTATTGACCCAACAACAATGCAAGCAGAACACCCAGACCCAGTAGCAACTCAGGAGAACGAGGCCTCTTAGCAGAACTAGGTGGACACAAATCTGCATTTTCATTAGTTTTTCACGTTTAACAAAGTTTTGTATTTGATATGTTCCTTTGTAGCCATATTCCCATGACATTTTTGTATAAACTGCATCAGTTCAACTCAAAGATTATAGATAGGTATAGGAACTAAGACATCAGACATTTATGATGCATATTTGGCCTATGCACAAATTGTAATTCGGGTTGTTTTTAGAGAAATCCACGTCTTTTTCTAAATACAATTAAAATCGTTCTTGTTAAAATTATATATATATATATATATATATATATATATATATATCTTTTATAATAAGATAATCATAATAATAATATTTTTTTATTAGTGAACTAAGTTTTAAAAAGTATATAGCAGCTTCAAATTTTATAATTAATCTAATTAATATTTTTTTCCAAACAGAAAAGTTAAAAAAAAAATTAATAATTTCAAAAAAATTTAAACATATTTTATTTAAATAAATATCTATATAGTATTAGTCCCTACTTAATATAGCAATCGATTTTCGGTCAAATTGTTTTGACTTTTGTATCCCAATAAAAAATTTCTATAATGTTTTATAATATTTATGTATTAAATTGAATATTTTGAAAAATAAATATTATTTTTTTAATATTTAATATTCAAAAAAACTATTTTATGATTGGTTGAAGGCAATGAAATGACTATTTACCCTTGTTGGATGTGAAATTGTTAGACAAAAAATTAAAATTTTAAATTAAAAAATTATATAAAATTGTCATTTGTCCTTAAATGTAGTGAGTTGTATTACTACTTGATTTTTTTGTCCTACACTTATTTAATGTTATGTTTGTTCAGTGTACCAATTTAAAAATAATAATAACTACAATCAATTAAAAAAATGAGGAATATAAAAAAAAAAGGACGAATATAAGTTCAATAAAATAACTATGAATATCAATGCAATTAAAATGAAGATCGGAGGAATGTTGGTATCGGAGCCAAGATGAGCGAGCGCTCTGCAAAACCCTAGCCGCTGCGCACGATCGATAGACGAACTCCAAGCACAGTCCTCCCCGTGCAATTTCACCAGCGCGATAGCCCCACTCGGCCTTCACTGCCACAAGAGTATGGCTGTTGAAGAGGGGGGGAAACCCCCCTCTTACCGCAACGTTGCGGCCAACGACAAACCGGGAGCACAAATAATGTGACCCGCTTTTGATCCACCGTCGCAGCTCAGGGACCAGATCTTAGCCAGAGAGAAGAATCCTCGAGCGGAAATGGAAACAGAAACAAGAACCTCTCAACCAAGGCCGCCGAGAAGCTGGGAACCAGGCCAATGCATACCACAAATGGAGAAGCCACCAAAATACCTCATTAGTTCAACCAGAGTTGGAGAGTATATGCAATTTATGAGAGAGCATGCCCTCATAGGCAAATTTCTAGGGCTTTGGCCAACAGAGAGGGACCTATACAAATGGATCAAGCACTGGTGGAACCCCAAGGGGGATTATGAGCTTCAACTCAGCTCCAAGGGTTTCTTCACCATCATCCTCTACAACCTGGAAGAAAAAGACTGAATCTTTGAAAATGGACCTTACTTCTTCAACTCGGCAGGGCTATTCCTCCGCTTTTGGACAGAAAGATTCAGCCCGGACAAAGAAGACTTCACCATGGCCCCGGTCTGGATACGCATGTACTCACTCCCACAGGAGTTCTGGATAGAAGAGATTCTCATGGGCATCGGGAATACCATAGGACAATATGTGAAAGCTTCAGAAGCCACGAGGCAGCGAAAATACACCTCATACGCTAGGATATGCGTTTACATGAACATATCCAAAGCACTGCCAGGGGCAGTAACCCTAGAATACCAAGATGAGGACTGGTTGCAAACCCTGGACTACGAGCATATACCATTCAGATGCAGAAGATGCCATGAACACGGTCATCTCTATAGAGACTGCCCCATCCTCAAGCCACCCGTGAAAGCAAACGAGACCCAACAGAAAGACGGCTTCACCACAGTACCAACAAAAAGAAGGAACCCACCAAGGAAGCAGACAGTGGCGAACAAGCAAGGCATAGCCACCAAGAACTCTTATGAGATCCTGGAGAAGCTCCCCGAGGACGAAGAAGTTCAAGACCCGCACAAAAACCCTCAGCAGCCGCAAACAACAGAGCCAAATCTCGACCTCAATCCTTCGACAGGCGAAACCCACCTGGGTGATAAAGGAGAAGGTGATGGAGACACCCCAATGGCGCTAGACGATCGGGATCTGGCAGGAATAGATCTAGAGAAGCTGGAGGAGGCTCTAAATCAGAAGAACCTGCAGACCCTCCCAGAAGACCAACTCCGCAAGGTTCACAAGGTCTTCCTTAACTCCTCTGCAAGGTCAGCGTCACGCTTAGGTATAGTGATGGACCTGAACTCTGGCACAAAAAGAGCCCTTTGAGAAAATAAACGGCGAGGGAGGAAAACTTCACAGCAACTGATAAAGGAAGCAGGTAACCTCATGATAAACTCTGGTCAGATACACAAGCTATCGGAGGGATACCTCCACTCAACACCCACCTCTTAATGATGAAGATCATTACATGGAATATCCGAGGACTAAATGGTAGATCCAAGCAACGGATACTACGAGAATGCATCATAGCAGAGAGACCAGATATATTGCTGCTCCAGGAGACTAAATGTCAAGGAACAGAAGCTGAAACAATTTCTAAACACGTATGGCGGGAATGTAACTCCATCACAACGAACTCCATAGGAGCCTCAGGCGGCCTGGCCATCCTATGGAACCCATCCAGTATAACTATCAGCAAACCCTTTACAACTATAGGCACCATCACTGCCCACTTTGAGGTAATGGGCATGAACCAGGAAGGTGCCATCACGAATGTTTATGGGCCACAAAGCAGCCAGGACAAAGACAAATTCATGCAGAGACTCGAGCTGATCAAGAACCTGGTAGCAACCCCGAATTGGATTTTGGGAGGCGACTTCAACATGATCCTGACCTTAGAAGAAAAAACTGGAGGCATCAAAAGGCTGGAGCAAGACAGCGGTAAGTTCAAAACCCGCATTGATCATTTAAAGTTAGTAGATATTGAAAATAGCAATGGCATCTTCACCTGGTCCAATTGTAGATCAGGCACCCAGCACATTGCTTGTCGACTAGATCGCTTCTTGGTAACAGAGGAAATAATGGAATCAGGATCTCATCTGGAGAGCCTCATTCTACCAAAAGCAGGCTCAGATCACTGGCCCCTGGCTCTGCAATTAGATTTGGGGGAACCTCCCAAATATAAGCCTTTTCGCTTTGAGAAATTTTGGTTAGCGCATCCGGACTTCAAGAGACTAGCCGCCTCCTGGTGGGAAAAGGCAGAAATTGACCATGGCACCTGTATGTATAAGCTCCAATAGCGATTAAATAACTTCAAGCAACAGCTAAAGCTTTGGAACAAAAACTTCTTTGGTAATATATTTCAGAGCATAAAGGCCATAGAAAACAGGCTGGAGGAGCTCCAAAAAATCTTCATCTCCGGAGCACGGACCGCTGAACTAATGGAAGAGGAGGAACAGCTTCAGACGCAACTGGAAGAAAGGTGAAAGCAGGAGGAAATCTTATGGAAGCAAAAGTCCAGAGTACAGTGGCTCAAAGAGGGAGAGAAAAATACAAAATTCTTTCACAGAGCCATGATGCACAGAAGACATGTCAATAGGATCACGCACCTAGAAGACAGTCAAGGCAACCTAACCAGGGAACACTCCAAAATTGAGGAGGAACTGCTCAGGTACTACCAAGACCTTCTAACTGAACCGCAGCAGGACATAATGGAGGCAATCAGGAAAGTAACGAGCCACATACCGGCCCTCATCACACCAGAACAGAATGCAGCCCTGACCCGACCCATTACTCAAGAAGAGGTCGACCAGGCAATAAAAACTATGCCAGCAGGGAAAGCTCCAGGACCAGATGGGTTCACCGTGGATTTTTTCCACCATTGTTGGGACCTGGTCAGGAGGGACGTGTGGGAAGCAGTCGAAGAATCAAGGGCCTCAGGCCTAGTGCTACCAGCCCTCAACGCCACCTTCCTCACCCTCATTCCGAAGGAAGAACGTGTCACCAATCCCAAACAGTTTAGACCCATAGCCCTATGCAACGTCACTTATAAAGTTATAACTAAGGTCATTGCTACTAGACTCAAGCCCATCTTGTTGTTCCTCATCTCCAAGGAGCAGTCAGGGTATGTAGAAGGAAGGAAAATTATGGACAGCGTCATCCTGGCTCATGAGATCATACACTCCCTCAAGACTTCAAGAACTCCAGGCATGCTTATCAAACTTGACCTCTCGAAAGCCTTCGATCGGGTCAGCTGGCACTATATCAGAGCTGTCCTAGTCTCTTTTGGCTTTGACCACGCTTGGATAAGATGAGTCTTGTAACTCACCTCTTCCACCTTCTTCTCCATCCTAGTGAATGGAGTACCTTCAAAGCCTTTCTCGCCCTCAAGAGGTATTCGTCAGGGGGATCCCCTTTCTCCCTTTCTGTTCATCCTCATTGCGGAAGGCCTAGGACGCTACATCAAAGCAGCAATAATCGAAGGCTCCCTCAAAGGCCTGCCTCTCCACAACATTCAGCCTGCACCCTCTCATAGCCAGTTTGTAGATGACACCCTTCTCTTGAACTCTCCCACCGTCCAGGAAGCAGTCAAACTCAACTCCATCCTCTCAGACTTCACCGAAGCTTCAGGAATGTCTCTCAACTTGGACAAATCCAAACTCTGCTTTTTCAACACCCCGCCCCCTGTCCAGCGTCATATCTCTAGACTTCTGGGGATACCCAGGAGCTCCCTTCCATCCAATTATCTCGAGATTCCTCTCAGCGGAGCGGCGGCCTCCTCCATCTCCTAGGACAACCTTCTCCTTTCCATTGCGAAAAAACTACGCAATTGGACTTTCAGACCTCTCAACATAGCCTCCAGGTTGGTTCTCCTCAAGTCAGTTTTACAAGCGCTACCCACCTACCTCTTTATAGCCCTGGCGGCTCCCAAAAAAGTCATCAGAGCTATTAAAGCCTTGCAGCGGAACTTTCTTTGGAGCGGTCACCAACCAAACAAGAAATGGGTGCTAATCAACTGGGACAAACTTTGCATGCCAAAAACTCAAGGAGGCCTGGGACTCAGAGACCGAGGAAAACTCAATCAAGTAATGGGAGCCAAAATCTGGTGGAGATGGCTGAAGAACCCGACAGCAGCCTGGGCACAATTATGGAGAAGGAAGTATGCCCCACTCTTGGCAGAAGATCAGCTAATTCGGCACAATGAACACATACAAGGCTCCAATATTTTGAATACAGCCTGGCAAAATCGTACTCTAGTGCAAAACCACGCCTTCTGGGAGCTAAGAGACGGACGAAGTGCCCGGTTCTGGCAGGACTCTTGGCAGCAACTTAAACCATTGGACACAATGGAAGAGCTAGCCGAGCTCAAGCGTGCCCTGCAACAGAACGCCCACCCCAAAGTTAAGGATCTTTGGATGCCACAAACAACACAGCAAAGGTGGCGCCAATGGAAGACCTCTCACCAAGAACTTGGGATCCCTGACACTCTTGATCTGCAACATTGGCAATCCCAAGCAGCCAGCCGGAAAATACTCTACAGGGGGGGACCAGACATTCTGAGGTGGGGGTACACCACAACTGGCACCTTCACAATCAAAGAAGCCTACTCGTTGTACGCTACCCATCTGAATGTTCGAACAGAGCACATTTGGACCAAAATTTGGAATCCTGCTCTTTGGCCCAAAATCTCAACCTTTCTGTGGCTAGTAGCCCACAACAGAGCACTCACCTGGGATAACCTACGGAAGAAAGGCTTCATTGGACCTTCCATTTGCGTCCTATGCTCATAGCAGGAGGAAACCAAAGAGCATCTCTTCAATGGATGCCATTACAGTCAACGGATTTGGGACTATGGAACTCAAATCATGTGCAAACCCAACCGAAACAGAGGCAGCATCAACTGTACAATTGAAACCTGGGACGGCATCGCATATCGCAACCCAATTATAAACCTCATCTGGAATCTGCTGTCGGGATTCGTCCTTTGGCAGATCTGGAAGGAACGAAACAAGAGAATTTTCCATTCTCTATCCTCCCCTCCTGATGCCACTTGGGGAAAAGTCCAAGCCCTAATTGCAGAAACAATCAGAACCAAATCCTGGGCGGAAGAGGATTGGCAATGCAGCTCGGAGGAGCAAAATATCTTGCAAAACTGGCAACCAATTCTCGGCAACCAACTGGCCACAGGGAGGCATAAAGCTCAGACCAACAGTCCCACTATTTGGACTCCCCCCCCAGAGCACTTCATCAAAGTAAACTTTGATGGAGCCTCCAAAGGCAACCCAGGACCAGCAGGATACGGGGCAGTGCTCAGGAATTCAGAGGGTGAAATCCTAGCGCTAGACACAGGATACATTGGAGACACGACCAACAATGTGGCCGAGCTAACAGGACTCCTGAGAGGACTTCAGACAGCAATTGCCAAAGGTCATCAAAGGATAATCCTGGAAGGGGACTCACAAATCATCATCAGATTAGTCACCAGAATCCTCCATGGATGCAACCCTGAAAAAATCACACCGAGCTGGAGACTTCATGGCCTACTCGCAGACTTGGGGCATTACTTACAGCCTCATCTTAGCATTGCCACTTCCCACATAAAACGAGAGGCAAATAAAGTGGCTGACAGACTAGCTAACGAGGCAATTGAAAAAGGCGAGGAACACTCAAGCTGGGAAGGCCCAGGATTACCAGCTCCAGAAATCCTCACTTGTTTTCAAGCCCTAGCCAACAGTGATCTGCACTCCCGGGATGGGGTGGCACGTGGTGCGATAATGCCACGCGGGAATGCACCAGGACGTGGACTTAATGAATCAACTGGCCATTACACCGCGGCCATTAACCCCGCATGAGTCTGCGCAGAACCATAGAAGGGATGAGGCCCCTCGCGCAAGCGAAAGGTACCCCTCACTAGCGCATTTATGAGCAACCTTTAATGGAGTTCATTATGGTAATTGATATGGTTTTAGCACTCATTTGTTTTGGCGATGAGTTGTTTCGGGAGGCTTCCGGCTATCAAGTAAACCAGCGCTGTGGCGACCTCTCTCCCGCCTCCCTGTCATAGGGACGGCACTCAGCACCCTCACCTCCTCTCAGAAGCAATTCGATAGGCACCAGTGGCATTGAGACTCCTCACTGTATTCTCGCCATGCCACGCATTCGAGGGAGAACCTGTCGAGGAGCGGCCTGGTACGCCGCAGCATCGCGACGCAAACGGAAAGCACAGTTCGAGGCAGCATTGGCAATAGTGGCAAGGCGAAGAAGGCGCAGACCACGCATGCCTCCCATGGTGTACGTGGAGGAGGTTGTCCCAGAAGGAGGTCCGCCCAGTCCGCCAGCAAATTTGTTCATGGCACCGGAGAATTGGCACCCGAGTACGAGCTTTGATTCCCACAATACACGACAGCCAGCACGTCAGGTGTTCAATCCTGCAGCAGACAGCACAACAGCGCCATACTCCCCCTGTTACATTCAAGAGGAATCTCCCCCCGAGCCTACCGTCGATGGAGAGACCACTGATCGAGCGCGTCATGAGAACAGGAAACCGACAGCTGAGATCAACACCAGCAAGGATTTCATGGCAAGCAACCATTCAGACCAGCCACCTACAACCGACTGGGTTTACCTCGACCTTGTGTTTGAGATACGAGAAAAGCTGGAGGATCTAAACTTCCGTCTAGGACGTATGGACCAGCGGCTCGACATGTTCTTTGTCGCCCACTCCAGAGAATCTGCAAAGAAACAATGCCCAACCTGCGCAAGACCATACTCTTTCCCGGCGAGGTGGAGACACTCCGAAGTCTAGAGCAGGCGGCTTGGCTCACAGGTCACACAATGTTTTGGTGTTGTTGTTTCATTTCATGTTTTAGGATAGATAGACACCAGGTTGTTTTAATGCTAGCTGGTAGTTTCGGCTTTAAATATGCAACTGTAAGTCCTGGTTTCCTACGGGCAGGACGCCGCACCGTTAACTCTGTAAATTCTGACTACTCTGCTTACTATGTGACAAATGGACATGGATGCCCAGTTGTCCTGGTTTCCTGCCCAGGCAGGACAGCTGGCATCATTCATAGTTTTGTATTTTGGCTACTTTGGATATGGTAATATAAAAGGTACTGCCCCTTTTTATTTAAAAAAAAAAAAAAAATGAAGATCAATCGAAGTACAACAATATAATTGCAATTATTGAATATCATTAGAGGGAGATATTGCAAATAAAATATTTTTTTTTTAACAAAAACCAGAGAAAAATTATATTAAAAGTGTTGCGAATAATCACAAGAGAAGTACAAAAATTGATTTGCAGGACCTGTAATTACAAAATTTGCCTCCCTGTAGGCTCCTAGTGGGTATGTGGTGAGTGGAGGCCAGAATTTATACTATTCTAAATCCGATCAGAGCTTTTACAGTAAAGATCATACAGTAAGAGCCTAACAAAAAAACTGTTAAATAGAGCATACACTTAAATATTGTTCTCGTCTGGTGTTGGAGGTTCTTCTTCTGCTGATAGCCTCATATTTAGGTCCAGACGAGGTCTAGGAGATGAGGCTTCATCGGAGATATCTACAAAAGATGTTGGGGAAGCCGAAGGTGAAACAGGTCCAGCCCCAAACTGAAGAGTTGCTATATGTTTCCTTAGTGCCCCGCATTCGTCCTTTGTTCATTGATTCTCTACCCAGTGTTGTATGGTGATTTCCATTATGGTTAGGACTTGAGTTGAGAGGGCTTTGAGATGGATTTGCAGAATTTGCATCGTATTAACCAATTCCTCATGCTCTTCCACTAAGATGGCATGTTGGTTGCATGTGTTCCTTCTCATTTTGTTGAGATTGTTTTCACTGCCTGTCTGAATTATGCAAGAGCCGATATCTAAAATCGGAGGAGGGGTAGATTTCTCTCTCTTCTTCTGAGTATGAAATAGGCCCATGTAATGCACCATGCTTCTTCTGATATGTTCCATCATCTGCGCAAGATTCAGAGGACAATTTCATTTACCCATTTTTGAATGGGCACACGAACTGCTATCATGCCCTCTGTTGATCCTGGTATTGCTCACATTGCTCGAATTAAATGGATAGTACTCCCATGGAGTCATGCTGAGAAAATCCATCCCCCTCCAGGTCTTGTTACCACGATCTGAAGCAGTTGGAAGAGTGTCGAAGTGAATTCCCAAGCCGGGGGAGATGGAGGGTGTGTAAAGAGTGGCACGCATTGAGGTGAAGGAGGGAACGTGAAGGTGGTAAGAGGTGAGGTATAGCAGCGTGAGGGCCCATATCCAAGAGACAAGTGGTGGAGTCAGAGGAGAGGTGTTGTGACATGAAGGGTTCACGTTGGTGGCCAAATTCATAATCCAAGTGTCGATCTGAGCGAACAGGTGAGTTGGCCGCCAGTTGTCGAGTGCTTGTCAGATGGGTGACAGGATCATTGAATGGGCCTTAATTGTGTGAGTCCATTGACAACCAACGAACCCGGCTACAGAGTGATTTCCATATTCGCTTGAGTATCAGCCATTTGATTATTGCGTCTGAGAACATGAAAAAAGGAAACATTGCAGAAGTGTTTGGTAATTATCGACATTAGATGGAATATGGCATTTAAGTGGATATTCGGGGGGTGGGAGCCTTTGCGGGCATGATTTATGATTATCTTAGAATCGCTAATGACCGAAAGGGAGTGGATGTTCATATCTTTGGCGAGGATAAGTCCTTGATATAGAGCGTAGGCTTCGGCTTGATTATTGGATGCAATTTCGAGGCTCCAGTGGAAGGTGAGTGTTTGATTTCCTCGTGGGCATATGATGACCCCTCCCGCTCCTGCCACCCTGGTGCAAATAAAATATTATTACAAATAAATAAAATAAGATATTTTGTAGGACAATCATAAATGTCTAGATATTGAGATCTGAAGGGTTGCCACATTTCAAATCATACTCATAAGAACTAGTCTCCCCAAAAAAAGATCTTTAATTAATATGCATTGCAGAAAACCAATCTTTAATGATATTTGATTAATATACATTCCAAAGAAAACTGAGCTTTAATTAAAATGCATTTAATAAGTCATAAATGGATAAGAGGAGCTCAGTGGTGGTTTATTTAGTGATTTAGCTTATAGCTATAATGAAGATGTCTAGTGAGCAGTTGAAAGCATAGTTGAACTTCTGGCGCTAGAAAGGAAGAGACTGTTCATTTGATTGGCAAGGAAGAGGCTACTGGTATCCAGTAATATGAGTTGTTCTCTGTATTTTTACCTCTATTATAGATTGTTTTGTTTTTATCTTTGATATATATTGTTTTTGCGATATCACTTGGATTTTTATCTCAGTTGGTTTAGATAAATTCATAAAATAGAAATAAAATGTTGGAGTTTTATTTGGTTTAGATCAATTCATAAAATAAAAATAAAATGTTGGAGTTTTATCTCAGTTGGTTTAGATAAATTCATAAAATAGAAATAAAACCTTTGCATTTGATTATTTGACTGTATGGAAATAATACATTTGATTATTTTCCTCTGGAAATAACATTGACTTACAAGATCTAGAAAACAGGGTTTGATAAATTCATGATAAATTCAAATGAAACTTTGGAAATAAGACATTGACTTACAAGACCTAGAAAACAAGGTTTGATAAATTCATGATAAATTCAAATGAAACCTTGCATTTGACTCTGGAAATAAGACAAGCCTTACTGAAACTAAAGCTGGGGTTTTGAAAACATTTTCTCTGCCCTTTTTTTCTGTAAACTCCTCTATATAAATCTTTGAGTTCGAAGAATTCCTTTTAAAACTAGGGAATAGCATTTGGCAGATTGTGTAATCCAACAAAGTGCCATTATTAATATCTGAAGCTTTAGCCGAAAAATAATATGCACATAACAATTCTTAGATGACAGAGGAGCTGCAACTCGATATTGCTTATGCCCTAGGACCACAAATCTTATATAATGTCGCTCAACAAGTTAGTTGCCAATGGATGTCCGATTTCTTTGGCTTGCATGCAAAGTTTTTGTTTTCCGCATGCCTTAAGAAAACAATTATTAACGATGTGAGATCAATAGGAAAGTTGAGAACGACTATGACTATTTAAAAAAACATGTGATGTGTACCTTTTTAAATTACTGCCATTAGTATCATTAGAGGTTATCTAGACTAAGCATATAAGGCCTAGTCCATGAGCATAAAGTATATAACCTAATGATTTCAGAGACTTTAGAGTTCGTTAATATGAAATTTTCCCTAGGATTTCCTCATCCTTTAAAAGGGAAATACTTGAATCTCTTATATAATCAAGGTTCAAGTATATCTTAAGTGAGATGATTGCTTTTTAACATTTTTTTTTACCTTGGATGGACTAAACTTCATTATACACTCTAGCACATATTCTCAAAGAATCTACGGTTTTGTGGTTCCACTCTACCGCTTTGACTTCACACATTTTTTTTTTCATAAGGAAATTTTCAACCATGAAATTTCTTTATGTTACTTGTTGTAATGAAAACACTAACTTATGTAAAAAGAAATGACATGTAACATGTCTTCAAAGATAAACAGTTGACAAGTCCTATTCCCTTTGCTCTGCCATTAAACCTACAACCGACATTATAGGAGATTGAGCCCCAAATGGCAGAGTTACAATTAGAGACCGAGCCCCTAACTTTGGCGGTCGATGGATATGGTTTTCTTTGGGCCCACTTCTATTAACTTATCTGTGGGTCAATGCGTTATGTAGAGAAGCAACTATGGCAGAAGCTTCTTTGTACATGTAATAGTTGGAGGCAGAATAACAGGGGGAGATTCTTCGATTGGACAGGGGTCATTGATTATCCCCCCATTTGTCCTCTCCTTCATTAACGAGATTTAACTCTTTTAACTGTCTATACTTCCATGATTCGACTTTAGAACTGAGGTGGCAGGCTGTTAGGCACTTGGGGGAGGACTTGGCATGGAATCTGAGGTCAGTGCACTCATGGGTGCGGCTGACGAGGAGATTTGGGATAAGGAAGGTATTTTCTCTCGATGGATGAGTTGAGTAGGGTTAATGTGGGTTTTTGCAACTTAAATGCCAGCTTAAATGACATCTCCTCAGATACAACGACCTCTCCATTAGTTGGTAAGTAGAGCTTGTTACAGCCCTGTAAAGACACTCTTCACACACAGAGAACCTTGCTTGTTGTTTTGGGTAGTAAGGAGGGGGGAGGTTTCACCCGGAAGAACTGTGGGTCGGGTATACACTCTGGTGTCGAGGGCGTTAAGCTCCCTGATATATTGAAGCTTCCAAAAAAACGGACTGAGGATACTTTGGGTGGTCGTAATCCAACAAAAAGGGGGTTTGTGAAACGTGTCGCGAGTGCATGGAAGCCGAAAAACACCAAGAGGAGGATGGTGATGGGGGTGGACATGGGATTAGAGGACTCTTGCACTCTATCCCTATGTGTGTTGGCGGGTAGATACGCCTACAGGTCACGCTGCAAAACACTGTTGGATGCTTGGATAGCGAGTACCTAGGAACCAGTCCTGGGGTAGTCTTTGGAGGTGCTTTCATTACCGAGAGGATGGATGGGGTTTGTTTTCAAATCTCCTGAGGATACAGAGCTCATTTTAGGTAAGTTCTGGAACTTTGATGGAGGGATCTTAATGCTCGAACGGTGGCACATTCATTTCGATCCAAGCACCGAATATTTCAGTTTTCAACATTTATGGGTGCTTCTCCCATGTCTTCTGCTACAGTTATGGAATTCCAAGACGCTAGAGGAGATAGGTAATGTGTTGGGATGTTTCTTCAAAGTCGAGGTTTAGTTGACCAAAGTTTTAGTTGAGGTGGACATACACGCAGGGTTGCTCAAATCTCTCGAAATTGACTGGCGGGGACATCTATTTGTGCAACGTCTGGATTACTTAGGGCTACCATTTTGGTGCTCCCTCTGTAGGCGGACTGGCCATTTGCGTAAATATTGTCTTTCTGCACAGTGTTCGCATGACCTGGAGGAGTCTTGGGAGGATTAGTCTAAGGATATCTACATGGATTTGGAGGACTCGCATGATGTGGGGGGGCATGCAGCTTCAAGTGATGAAGACGCACTTGGGATCTCGATCGACACCTTTGTCGGTAAGCTCAAGTCTCTATGTCCATCTCTTTATTTTTCATTGACTTCTTGGGAGAGGGACCACTTGGATAGCATTTACATGTCCAAAAGGTTACCAGAGTCGGGTTCTTTCTTGGGGAAGGTTGTTAAACCTACTGTTTTGATTCCAGCTCAGGTAGTGGATAGTGTGGATCCCATACCCAAGCTTGTGGCCTCCCTTGAGCCTTTTTTTGACAAAACCTCTGACCAAAAGATTTGCAAAAGATTGTTGTTCAAACTTGAGGTCTTTGAGGGTTGTATCTAGTGACCCAGTCTTGGATAGTCTGATAAACACATTGGTTTCACCCACTAGGGAGGTCATTGAGCCTATTCCTCTTCCGACGTATCTGGGTAAGGAAGTTTACAAGGATTCTGAGTTTAGGGGAATTCTAGGGGCGTCTACTAGTTCTGGGGAGCCTACTGGGATGGATTTAGCATGGTCTTTTGGCCTTGGTTTGGAGGTTTCTCAAATAAAAACCCCAAGTTGCCGCAAGAAGTTGGGTACCAACCTTTCATTTTCAGCACATCATTTGGATTCACATTTAGATCAGGGGGGCCTTAGAGGCATGAAATCCCTTCCACGGGAAAAATAATGATCCTCCTCTCGCTAAATATTAGAGGGGTAGGGGGACTCCTAAACATGGCCTCCATGAGAAGACTACTCTTCAAAACATCTTCTGATATCCTCTTCCTACAAGAGACTCTAGTTTTCGAGGAATAGGCTCAAATGTTTGTGAACTCTTTAAGACCAGATTGGATGGTTTGTGTTGTAAATTCTTTAGGGAATTTGGGTGGACTTCTAGTGGCATGGGACCCAAAGGATTTTATATTGACACATTTTTTAAGTTGTGGCAGTATATTATTGACAGGTCTCTGTGTATCCGACCACAAAAGGATCAATTTTTTAAATGTATATGGCTCGTGCAATGAGCGCAAGCGATTTTGGGAAAAGGTGGAAGGCTTGGGACTGCTGGCAAAGGGAGATTTGATTATCGTTGTATATTTAAACTTCACTTCTACTGTTGATGAAGTCTGGGAAGCGAGAACATTATTCGATCCATTGGCGTTATTCTTAAAAGAAATGTTCCGTAGAAACCAACTGATCGACATTTTGCCAGCGGAGGTGACTACAACCTGGAGAAATGGAAGATGTGGAGTGGATGAAATTCTAAAAAGACTTGACAGAGTTTTAGTATCAGAGGATCTACTTTTGTCTCTTGATCATTTCAGGACATGGGTGGAATATCCCTACATTTCCGATCATGCCTCTGTATTACTACAATTGGGCGCGGGTTTCCCAACTGTTGCACATCCTTTCAAATTCAATCCAGACTGGATCCAGGATGATAGGTTTGTATCTTTGGTTAAAGAGGTGTGGGGTTCGCTATAGGTCGATAGGGAAGAGGGGGCTCAAGGTCGGTTAGTAAGGAAACTAAAATTTCTAAAATCTCGAGTAAATATCTGGTCTAGGGAAAAAAGATTACAAGAAAAGATAGTTCTGGAAACACTAGAAGAAAACCTGTCTTCTCTTTACTTATGGAAGGCACGGGGTGTGGATTGTCAAGAGATAGATTTTCGTATTAAACCATTAGAGGTGGAACACAAGAAGCTGCTACTTGCTAATGAGGAGCGTTGGCACCAAAAAAGCAGAGCAATCTGGATCAAAAGTGGGGAAACAACATCAAGTTTTTCCACCGATTTTCTAGATATAGAAGAAAAAAAAGGCACCTATGGGAAATAAAGGATGATCAAGGTTGTGTACATTCATGGCAAGAGAATATAAAGGAAACAATTCATAGTTTTTTCAAATCCTTTTTTCAGGATACGGGGCCAACTTCCATTATAGATCAGATCGAGTTGGTTAGAATCTTTCCAAGAATTGTAGAAGAGGATGAAGTTGATACCCTCGAGAGTCCTGTCACCAATGTGGAAGTACTTGAGGTGCTGAAAGTGTTTTCCAAGGACAAAAGTCCAGGGCCCGACGGATGGACAGTGGAGTTCTTTCTTTTCATTTTTGAACTGGTTGGGTAGGACTTGCTCGAAGCTGTGGAATAATCTAGAATTACTAGAGTAATTAATAAGGCGCTAAATTCGACTTTTATCGCGCTTATTCCAAAAGTTAATTGTCCATCAACCTTGGGAGATTTTCGGCCGATTACACTGTGTAACTTGTGTTATAAGATTATCTCAAAAATCTTAGCAAAAAGGATTAGACTAATTCTGTCTCGGGCTCTGTCTGAGGAACATTTGGGCTTTCTCAAAGGGAGGCAGATCCTAGATGCTATAGGTACAACCCAAGAATGTCTGCACAGTATTAATATGAAAAAGTTACAAGCTATTATTCTAAAACTTGACTTAAAGAAGGTGTATGATTGTATAAATTGGGATTTCCTCCGCCTAATTCTCATCCAAAGTGGTTTCGTCTTGACGACAACTAACTGGATCATGGGATGTGTCTCTTCAACAAATTTTGCTATCTTGATTAATGGTGAATCGAAAAATTTCATCCAGGGTGGAAGAGCTCTCAGATAGGGTTGCCCTCTGTTGTCGCTTCTTTTCATTCTTGTGATGGAAGGACTGAGCCTATCTCTTAAAAAATCCCATTCTAAAGGCAAGCTGACAGGTATTAAGGTTTCCAAGCTTATAAATATACCACATTTTCTTTTTGTGGATGATATAATCATTATGTCAAAAGCTTCTTTGGAAGAATGGAAGGAGATTCATAGAATTCTGGGGGTCTTTTGTGGAGCATCTGGGCTTGTGATAAATATCCAAAAGTCGACTTGTCTCCACTTTGTAGTAGCGGAGGACACTCTGGAAATTTTTAAGTCATTTTTTCAGTATAGCTTTGTATCCCTCTCGGAAGGTTTCAAGTATTTGGGTTATCTCTTAAAACCGGATCGATATAAGGCGAATGATTGGCAATGGCTCATTGCTAAATTTGAAAAGAGAATCAACAGTTGTTGCAATCAGTGGCTCACTATCAGAGGACACTATGTTCTGATCATGGTTGTCTTGGAAGGCCAACCTATCTACTAGTTAGCTATGGAACATATTCCTTTTTCGGTTCTCAACAGGATCCACCAACTAGTCTTCTCTTTCCTATGGACCAAGGGAAAACAAAAACAGAGGTATCATTTTTGCAAGTGGGAGTTTATAGCGAACCCAAAAAAATTTGGGGGTTGGGGGTTGAGAAATCTCTTCAGTTTTTATCGGGCTCTAACGACCAACACCCTATGGAGAGTACTGATGAACATAGGCATTTGGAAACATGTTATTAAAGACAAGTACCTATCCTATGGGTCTGTTACTAGATGGTTGAGATCGACTGAGTGTTTAGTGCCACGGAGCTCATAGACCTGGAGAACTCTCCAAAAATATATTCCTCTTCTGCTTCACTGGATTGCTTGGAACCCGAGCTCAGGACACTCTATCATTATTGGTAAATATTTGATCCTGGGGATGGGAAAAAAGGCATTCTTGTCCGACACTCTAGTTCAGGAACTAAATCATAAGAATGTTCATTATCTATATCAGGCCAGCCTAGTATTGCGTCCTGGCACTATTTGCTCCACTTGGATTGATAACGAGGATTTGGACCTGTCGGGAGTTCTGGCGATTGAATGGGAGGGGTACAAGAAAGCATTGATAGAGTCGGGGGTACAGTTGTAGAGTCGACCAAATGTATTGATTTGGACGGGTGGCGATTCCTCCAGACATATAAATGCAAAAAATGTTTATAATGCCATCATGACTAAACAATGGACGAACAGAACTGGAGGTTGGAGGAAGATGATGTGGAATTGGGATTGTCCACTAAAGCTTAAATTGTTTATTTGGTTGGTAGAAGAATATAGATTCCTCACATGGGGCATTCTTCAACATAGAGGTCATGTTGGGACCAGGTATCTGTCAACTTTGCAGGATTTCTGGGGAGTCGGTTAATCACCTGTTTGTGAATTGTTCCTTCACCTCTTGGGTATGGTATAAAATAAAAATTGTGTATCCTCACTCATCCGGGTGGCGCGGTTCCACAATTTTGGAATGTATGAAATGTTGGTTTGATCAGAATCGTTCGGTTCCAACATTTCTCGTTTACATCTGCTGGTACATTTGGTTAGAAAGGAACTATGTTATTTTTGAATCAGGTCTTCCTTCCTTTCAGAAAGTGGTCTACTTATCATTGGTTGCACTGGAAGCCAACAAGAAACATATTCATACTCCAGACCCAAGAGCACCAAAAGGAATGATCATTGGGCAGAAGATTATTGGATGGTTTGATGGGGCTTCACAACAAAATGGTGAACACAGTGGAGCGGGTGGAGTGATAAAGATTAGGGAGCATGCATTATATAAGTGGACGATAAATTGTGGAGCTGGAACAAACACCAGAGCTGAACTTCTGGGGGTTTAGGCGTTATTTTTTTTTTGTTTGTTAATTTGTGTGGGACCTGTTGGCTACGCGATTAACCTGTGGCTTGAGAAACCGCGACTCAGGGGCATCTAATCCATCAAAATCACCCGGGGATCGCACCCGGCCTGAGCCACACCAACCCTTAACATGGTTGGGTTTTTTGTCCCCGCAGGTTTCGAACTGGTGACTTTAACAACACGGAGTGGCTTAACAACACACTCCGTCACCGACTGTCCTACACCTCGGGGACAAAATAAAAATTGAAGGACATGGGGGTGGGCTTTGATCCACTTATGTGTGCACGGGTCACGATACCATTTATTATAG
>SNQJ01S0006511.1:358790-374982 GCA_010110895.2 Picea sitchensis | reverse complement strand
ATCTCTGGGTGCAACCACACGTTCGACCACTACCTCAAGGTGTCCCCATGGCTCCAGGTAAAGCCCTCACGAGAATTGAACCTTGCCCAATGGTGAAAAACTCCTCGCTTTCCACCATTGGATCCAACCCCTTTGGGCAAGTTTGGGCGTTATTAACTCTAGCCTCTCGACTATTTATTTTTTAGATCAACGTCCTTGGAGACTCAAGAATATTCATTGATTGGCTAAAGGGGAAAGGCTCTCTACAGGTGGTCACCTTGGAGTGTTGGAAAGAAAGAATAACAAATCTCATCAAATTGTTCAGGGACATATCCTTTGGCCATGTATACCGGGAAGACAACCAAGAGGCAGATCATCTATCAAAACAAACGCTCTTGAGGCATCCAGGATACATTGCATACTACTTATGTGAAGAGGGTCATGAGGGCCCTACTATGTTCTTAAGTTTATATTAAGCTTAGAGTGCCTTCGTCCAATATCTTTTGTTGGAGAAGTTTTTTATTTAGTGACTATATAAAAATTTTGTTGTAATCAGGGGACTCTGTGACATAGCTGGAGTGATAGTAGGAGGTTACATATCCTCTCCAAAAGCAATGTTTTGATTAGCTATAGGCAACAATGTTTTGTATAATTATTGGCAACCAATGATATATATTTTGTCGTAAAAGATTGTTATGTACACTTTTATAGTAAAATATGAATATAAAGAGAAATTTTCTTTGGAAAAAAAAATCTACAATTTTATGAAGACCGTAAACTACTTTTATACTTTTAACATTACAACGAGCTCTAACCAAAGCAAAAAAAAAAAAAAAATTTGCAGGACTAGACTATCATTGAAATTTATATTTAATGTCTGTGCAAGACTCTAATTGAAACTTTTATCTCTAATATTCAAAGTTTATATTTACCATCAACTTTGATCTTTTGTCAGTTATACTATGAGTTATATTGATCAAGGAGTTTGCAATCCCTATCCCATTCATTTTAATCTTTTGTGAGTTATATTGATCAAAGGAGTTTGCAATCCCTATCCCATTCATTTGGGCTATGTTATTCATTTTGAAATAATAATATATTTTAATACTTATTTTAATTATTACATTTTATTTTTCATAAATTTAACATTGGTTTTAATTTTAAAAGTAGTATAAAAATAAGTTTAGGTAATAATATATGTATATAAATTATATTTACTAATATTATATTTTAACATTTATTTTTAGAATTTATTACATTTACTTTAAAATATTAAAAATAAAATTTGATTTATAATATACTTTGATAGAAATAAAAAATATTTGTTTTAATATATATATCATAAATTCAATTTATATTTAAATATCTCATATATTTATTTTAAAATATTAAACATAATTTTAATTAAACGTGACTCAACTTTATAAAAGTAGAATTCTCGACTCAGTACTGTAGCTTATTACCTCCAATTTCCAGATCTAAGTCGGTTAGATATCCCCCGGATGGGGTGACACGCGTCGAAGATGGCGAGGGGAGGTGGCAAGGGGAGGTGGCGAGGGGAGGCGGGGGGCCTTTAATACCCGTCCTCCCCACACACTCCGCGACTCATTTTGCGCGTCAGCTCCATCCATCTCCGTAACCTGATGCAACTCAGCACGAGCGCCATCGGTCCGGCCAGCCAGAGCATTAAGCTCGTGGCTTTAATGGCGTTTATTGTGGTTTATTTGCCCATCAACCTTCTCGAGGGCTCCATTGTGCTTGAACAGTCTTCTGTGCAGCGAGGTTGCCATCCGGCGACTTGGCTCTCACCTCCGTTCCAGTTATGCCGCGTTTGAGAGGGCGACCACGTAGAGGGGTTGGCTGGTATGCAGTCGCCTCCAGACGGAAAAGACACTGAGAATTCCAGAGCACAGTGATTCTAGCCAGATGGCGTCGACGGCAGGCAATTCGGGCAGCAGGTTCACCTCCTGGCACAATCGTGGAAGAGGATTCGAGCATTCAGCTCCCACCGGATTTTTCGGACAAGAAAATGGTCACCTTCCCAGATGATTGGGACCCCCACACCCGTGTCTTCCGCTCAAGAATTACTCCCCCCGGCAGGACCTCTTCCGACTCCTGCGCTAAAGCCTCCTCGGACCCAGGCACAGAACCTTGCATCATAGAAGAGGAGCAGTGGATGGACGTCGGTGCAGCCCAGGATGCAGAATGTTTGGGACGTGAAGACAAGCAGACGAGGCCGCCCTCACCACCTCTTTTGCTCTCGGAGCAGTTGCAACTTATATTTGAAGTCAGAAGCCTGGTTGAAGACCAAATCTTCCGAGCGGTCTGCGCAAGCCAGCGCCTAGACATGTTGTATGCAGCTTATTCCAACGACTCGCCCAAGCGACTATGTCCTACCTGTGCACAGCCATTTGCCATACCAGTTCGTGCAGCAGAAGCGCAGGACGACAAGGCGAGCCCAGGATAACAGGTCTTAGAGTCTGCATGCTTTTCTTTATGTTTGCTATTGTATTTTCTCAGGACAGTAGTCCTCTAGTTGTTAGTCTGGATAGCCTTAGAAACTCCATTATCAAACTGCTGTTGGTTAAGAATATACCCCCTGGTTTCCTACGGGCAGGGTGGCTCTATGTTCTCCATAATTTTTGGACCTGTTACAGTGTGATAGCCAGGTGTCCTGGTTTCCTTCACAGGGAGGACACCTGGCTCCTATGTGTCATGTATCCTCTTTTTGAATGAAGCTTTAATAGGAAAGTTCCCACTTTTACTTAAAAAAAAAAAAAAAAAAAAAATCGGTTAGATATCCGATTTCATCTGGTAATACTTTTAAGTTTGTGTTGGCTAAGACTAATATTGCGATGGACCTTTGGAAAAACACTTGCCAAGGCAATGGGTCAATTTTACCACAGCCGGAAAGATCTAGGTGTTCAAGCGTGGGAATGTTTCCCGTCTTTCGGAATAAATGGCACCCGTTCAAATCAAGATATTTTAATTGACTTCCCGAAGGAATTTGGAAGCCTCTCCAAGTTTAAATTCCCTAACGAATCTTGCAGTAACTTTACAAGGTCTTCAACTATTGCAGATGACTAGAAATTTGTAGGTTAAAAAATGGAAATTCTTTTGGGAGACACATAATACATATAAATGAAAAGAGGTATGAAAAAGGTAAAAATAAATAACTAAAATGTCTAGCAAAAATAAAATGTATTTTTTAAATTGAAGTGGTGTATTGAAAATGGTTTGAAATAAGAATTTTGGGGATAGAACACTCCAATTTCAAAACACTCCAATTTCTATCTTCCCATGGGCTTTATTACGCTCATCCCACCATGAACTTGGACTTCAAGCTGTGTTTATCGTTATGTTGTTAAGTGTGAGGCTCGATTAGGATAGGAGGTGTCCATTTCTAGGAGTAGAGCACGTGTCGATAACTTTGTAATTAGGATAGTAAGTGTTTTTTGCTTGGTGTGGTTGTTAAGGAACAAATTTCCACGTTAATTAATGTTAGTATACAGTTTGAGTGGGTCTAATTATTATTAGTTTAAATTTATTATTAAAATGATGATTATTATAATATATTAAATTATATTAAATTATATTATAATAATAGATATCATTTTCGGGATGTAGAATAAGTCATTAATCTATACTATAATATAATAAGCTATATTTTGTTTTGAAGTGAAGAAATATTTAAAAATATAATATTTTATTTCTTATTAATAAAAACTTGACATTAATTTATGTAGTAATATTTCTCCAGAATTTAAATGTCAAATTTTAAAAAGATTTAAAAAAAAAATTATAAATTTGTTTTTATATGGTATACATAATAAATAGTATTATGTAATGAGCGTTACAAAATATTTATAGGAATATAATTTAAATGTCAAATTTTAAAAAGATTTAAAAAAAATTATAAATTTGTTTTTATATGGTATACGTAATAAATAGTATTAGAGAATGAGCGTTACAAAATCATTATAGGAATATAATTTGTAATAGTTAAATAATTTTAACTATAAAATATTTATATGGTAAAAATATGATTAAGGTGTAAGTTTTTTAAATTATTTATTAATTTTAATTTTATTTATTTAATATTTAATAAAAACAATAAAATTAAAATGTAAAATTTTTAAAAAATAAGTAGTTACTATTGTTTTTTTACTTTTGATTTTGATTTGAATTTATTAGTAAAACGATTATTATTATAATGTATTAAATTATGTTATATTTTGTTATTAAGTAGCCTGGCAGCTCAATAACTCAATTGGGAGTTCAAATCCCCACATTTACTGCCTACTAGAAATATTTAAAATAACTTTAACTATAAAATGCTTAAATAGCTATGAATATAATCTATAATGATATAGAATTTTCACTACAAACTATTTGAATAAATTTACTAATGTAATTTATAATGATATAGAATATTAATTAGAAATATTTTTTTTCAAAATTTTAATAAATTTATAATAATATAGAATATTAATTAGCAATATTTTTTATACCATCTAAAATAAAAATTAAAACATTTAATCATAATAAAATTTTATATATATATTTTTGTTTTTTAATGTTTTTTTATTATTTATTAATCTAAAAACCATGGGGAGGGAAAGGCACGGGGATAGAAAAAAAGGTAAAACCATCCCTCCACTTTCCGCAGCTTGTGTATTTCAGTTAAGTCCCCTTATTTTCCTTTGTGGTTGATAGGGGTGGGCTTTGAGAAATCAATAAGGATAAATGGAGGTATTAATAGAAAAAATATACTAATATATTTTTTCTATTAATACCCCATCCCATCCTCATATTTTTTCTATCAATGCCCTCCATCCTCATATGAGGGTAGAGTATTAATAGAAAAAATATACTAATATATTTTCTCTATTAATACTCTACTCCACTCTCATATGAGGGTAGGAGACATTAATAAAAAAATATATATAAATGACCCCCACCCTTGGCAGAGGGTAGGAGACATTAATAAAAACATAGTATAAATATATAAATAAACCATTGAATATATATATATATATATATATATATATATATATATATATATATATATATATATATATATAATAAAATTCTATTTCATGATTAGGAAAAAAATATAATTGATTTTTATCATATTTCTATTAATGCTCCACCCACCTCATAAGATATGAAGGTGAAGAGCATTACTGAAGAATATATATATATATATAGAGCATATATATATATATATATATATATATATATATATATATATATTTCCATGATTAAAAAATATAGTTGATTTTTTAATTTGTTTTATATTATGTTTTGAATTTAAATGATTATAAATTTATATAAATTTGAATATACATATAAAATTAATGTTTAATTTAAGTTTTTTAAAGTTTTATATTTAAATTTAAGATTTTTAAAGTGTTATTTTTTAATAAATAAAAGTTTTTAATGTATTTATGTATAATTTAAATGAATGACTAGTACAAACAAACATATTTTGAAATCCAACAACTTATAGCAAGAGGAAAATAGCTATGTTTCTCTTCAAAAATGTGGTTAGGAGTGGGCCAAAGGGATCCTGCGATATACAAAGAGGTTTATTTAGTTTCTTTGAACCACTCAATGATGATTTTACAAAGTTTTATTTACAAACTCTTGCAAAAACAAATGATCATGCAAATTTTATTGAAATAAATGTACTTTTACAACTAATTTCTCATGTTTTATTAGATTTTTATAATGTACTAACAAAAACTTATGACAAAAAAAATTTGCAAGTCATGGAGTACTTTAGCCAAGTGATGTTTTTTTTGGCCTCTTTTGGTGCCCTTCCCTTCTGCAATGAATGTAAACAAATTGTTATAACAATGAATTTTTCAAGATAGATGACATGTTATATTGCACAAATTGTGCTCCTAAAACATTATATTCATATGAGCACAATCTACAATGTGCAATGCACAAAATAGATGACAAGATCAACTCAATCTTCCAAAGAAACTCCATTAATGGAAATTTTACAATTACAATGGATAAAATTATGGTTGATGTCAAACAAATTTGACATATTTACATAACTACAAGTGAGTTCATTTACATTATATGATTTATCACAACAAAAAAAGTATTTTGTATTTTATTTTCATTTTTTCCTTTCAAAACTTATTTCTAATATCTTTTTTCTACCCGTGACTTTTGTTAATATCATCTAAAACAAACTACATATATTGCTGAAAAAAAGTGTTGGGAAAAAATGATACAGATTGTTTTTTAGATCCATTGCAATAGTTAAACTTACATTAATTATATATATATATATATATATATATAATTTTCTAGAAATTGTGTAATTTTGTTTCTTGGTGACTACCTTATGAAATCGTATGTGTTTTGTTTAGAAAATTAGAAGTTCTTGAAAGCATTTATTATTTTTTCTTTTCACTTTTGGGTAGAAAAATTAAATAATGAGTTTTAAATAGAGTAAGGAAGTCTATTATTTTCATAATTTCAATAGAATTAAATAATTATCTTTAATAAAAAAAATTAAATAATTTACTTTTTTAAAGAAAATAGATTAATATTGTTACAGTACAATTAGATTAATACACCAAGAGAGATGTTATATGTTATGCATATGATTTTTATAGATTTAAATGATAATTCATTTTATTTCATTTTGAAAAAAATAATAATGTAATTATCTTTTTAAATATTTGATTTTAATAAAAAAAAATCATTTCATCATTTTTAAAAATATTTGATTTTTTTAATATTGTTTAATGCTTTTATTGTTGTTGGTTGAATGCTCTAAAATATTATGAAAGAGCATGGTGTCTTACACGTTTAATTGTGTTTTCAAAATATGGTTTTGTGTCTTCTAAAAAGAAGATAGATAATTTTATTTGATGTATGGAATTATTAATAAATAATAAATAAACAATTTAACAAAATTTATATGATCAATGATGAATCATAGAATTTTTAACATATATTTATATATTTATAATTATTATATGGTTAATGTTGTATTATCAACAACAATATAAGTTTTTAATCTTTAATATTTTATATACAATTTGAATCAATAATATGAATTTTTTTAGTTGCGTGATTGCTAGGAGTTTTTCCCTACATACAATGTTGTTTTTTTCAAAATTTCCTTATAATGTCATAATGTCTTTAACTCCTTGGTTTATAACTCATAGGAAAACCACGGTTCTTGTGTTGATACAATACATTAGCTTATTTTGCATATGTTTTTCTAGATTTAAATGATAACTCATTTTATTTCATTTTGACAAAAAAATTTATTTAATTATTTTTTAAATATTTGATTTTAATAAAAAAAATCATTTCATCATTTTTAAAAATATTTGATAAACATTTGATTCTTTTAATATTGTTTATTATTTTTATTGTTGTTGTTTGAATGCTCTAAAATGTTATAAAAGGGTATGGTGTCTTATACGTTTAATTGTGCCTTCAAAATATGGTTGTGTGCCTTCTAAAAAAAATTAAAAAGCTTTATTTGATGTATGGAATCATTAATAAATAATAAATAAACAATTTAACAAAATCTATATGATCAATGATGAATCATAGAATCTTTAACATATATTTACATATTTATAAGTATTATATGGTTAATGTTGTATTATCAACAACAATATCAAGTTTTTAATCTTTAATATTTTATATACAATTTAATCAATAATATGAATTCTTTTAGTTGCATGTTTGATAGGAGTCTCTCCCTACATACAATGTTGATTTTTTTCAAAATTTCCTTGTGTTTCACAAACTCTCTCAAGTTTATGGATAGAAAAAACATAGTGTCAAATTATACACCACTTTATTTTTTTAGTTGAGTTTAGTCATAATGTCTTTAACTCCTTGGTTTATAACTTATCAAATACATGCATAGGAAAACCACGGTTTTCTTGTGTTGATACAATACATTTTTCTCACATTTAATTCAATGAAAAAATGATAATGAGATGGTAATTATTATTATTGCTATATGGTTTTGCTTGTCATTTATGGATTAATTGAGAAGTAAGTGAGTAATATATTTAATTGGAGAACTTGAAAGGTTAACTATGAATGGGAGGTTAACTATTCTAGTGAATAAGTGATCATCATATTCAAATTGAGAATTTTAAAGAATAAACCCACATTTAGTGATTGAATAAGATGTTATTTTATCTAATGACTATGATAATATTATCACACATATTAATGTAATTAAATTTTTTATTATTAATTTAATCAGTGAAAAATGGAATTAGTTAAATTAATTTGCAAAATAATATTATTGAATAAAATCTTTTGTCCACTAATAATGGAGACATGATAGTTCATTGGTTGAAAGATAAACATAGATAATAACAATTTTAAGGATAAAAAATATAATTTATATTCCAAAATTTACATATATTTAAAAAATCTTGATATTTTAAGTTTACTCAATAAACTATCATACATAAATTACATAAAATAATATATTTTAAAAAAAGTTGTATTATATTGAACATTGCATCAATTACATCAATCCAAGTTTAAGTACATTGAGGAATATGACAATTATATCAATCCTTTGACAATGTACATTTTTTTTATATAATTTTGATTCTAATTATATTTCTAAACTCCTATATTTAGAATCTAATTACATTCCTAAATTTTTACTATATATGTTATATTGTAGACCATCTTTTGATCCATGTAGATATCAATTTATGTGTATCATATATTGATCACATACCTCTTTAAATGAGTAAAAAATATATTTTGTACAATTTTATGCTTTCTTGTTCCATGAAGAGGGGGATGCCTTTTTTTTACTACAGTTTGCTATCCACTCATGTTAATTGACTCATCCTTGTTATTAAAGAAAAATCAAATTACTTAGAATAATCCATTGATAATCCAGCTCTTAGCCAGGTGAAATGGTTTTAGATTATCTAGAGATACCATTCTATGTGTATCATACACTAATAAAATAATGAGTAAAAACTGCTTACAAAATCAACAATAAATTATATTTAATAAAAATAACATTACATTAATTATTCTATATAAATAATAACAATCCAAAAATTACAAATATTATTAAATACAAATAAATTTTAATTTACTTTTCAAAAAATTATAATATAAAAATACTAAAACTTATCATACTAAAATATCAAGGTAGGATTTGCACCTATTACCCTGGTTAGTTTTTAAAAAACTGCTTACAAAGTCAACAATAAATTATATTTAATAAAAATAACATTACATTAATTGTTCTATATAAATAATAACAATCCAAAAATTAAATATAAAGAAAAACAATAATAATTAATAAGAAGAAGAATTAAAGAAATATCATTTTAGAAGCATTGCACTTTAATTTCGAACATTGTTACACCATTATGTATATTACTTCAATAATTAAGTCTCTAAAATATAAATATTTCTTCCTAGCAAATCTATGCGTACTTAATCAACTATGTCAATTGGTCACATGATCGATCCCTGGTCATGCCTTCTAACTCCCGCTCAATTTTATATGGCTTTGAGCAATAGAATAAGACGGAATCATTTGGATGAAGTATAGAACATTGGATTAAAAAACATACACAAGTTTTCTTTTACTAATAGAATAAGATAATTTTGTACATTTTAGCTCGAAAAAAACATATGGACGCGATTTAAATCTGAAGGTGGGAGTGGAAACTTAAAATTGGATCAGATTGGAAACTCATGGTTACAATCATATTGTAAGTTAAGTTAAATTACACTCGTACTAATCAATTATTTCTAGTTGTAATTAGAAACCATATATAATAAAACTGATGAAATGTATTGGACAAAATAATTAATAACATCAATTTAATGTGTTGGGCATTATATTGGAGACTTGTTATCTTCTTCAACGGAAATAGTAAACATAATTGTAGCTTTGAAATACAAACTCAAAATTATAAAAAAATATTTGTTAGTTTAAATGTACATAGGGAAGAGGAAGACATGTACCAAAATAAAAACAACAAAAACATGTCCTTTGTATGAATGACATAACATGTTGCACAATGTCCTTTATATCCATTGCACCACATCTTGCACAATAGCAACTGTCTCACACATACACATCTAAGCATGTTAAAATAAATCATGAATCCAAATTCTGCAAACCGTTAATTATTTAAAATCATGAAACTAGAAATAAAATTGATGCCCTAAAAAGTTTTCAACCTAACAAAAAGAGGATGTCAAAGGCGTACTGTTTAAATAAATATTTAAATAAGGAATATGTTTATATATTATATTATGGCCATAGATAAGGGAGGTATAACCCAGTAACAAAGGATCTTGTTTTATGAATGAATTTCACACATGAATAACTAATTGACTAACTATGGGTACCCTTAAATCAAGTAAGGGATTACTAAGCTAAGGTGGGACACCCCTCACCAAGATTTTCTTTGCAAAATTTCCTATTTTTTTGTATGAGTGATTAAAGAGGCAAGCAGAGATTATCCTTATCATTCACCCTCAAGAACCTGAAATTTGGGATCAAGAAATGGTTGAGAGGCTTGAAACCCAAGATATCAAGTGGAATCGTGTTGTTGATTTCTAGTTCGAGAGAGTCAAAGAAGGGTATGTTGTAGATATTTCTATTGAGTATAGCACAACTTTTAGCACAGTTGAAAGTGATTTTGAGGTTGGACCAAGAGAAGTATTACTGGAGATTGTATCCCTATGGATTAAGATGATTTTTGTGGATAAAGGGTTAATGTGAATGAGACCAGACACCATTGTAGTGTAATGCCTTGTGACAGGGGGCTGGGGGAAGAAGAAGGGTCGGATTCAGAGAAGAGTAAAGGAAATATGGATCCATAGGAGTAGAAGAGAGCCAACACCAAATGTTATGATAGAAGGATTGTATTACAAGAAGTAATATAGAAGGTGTAGTTGAATGTGTTTGAGGAAGAGAGGAGAAGACACAATGAGTAGTAGTAGAGTAGAAGAGAGAAGAGATGAAGCGTCATCGGAGTGTGTTGTAGAGTAGGCCGTGCCAGAGGTGCATGCAGTAAGAAATGAAGAGGTTCCATGTGGGTGCAACAAGCAAGATGGGGATGTTGGAGTAGGATTAGAGGATGGGAAGCTAAATACATAGGATTCAACATTGTCGCAACAAATACTATGTCACGGATATTTGAATTTTATACTAACTCCACCTAATTATGATAAATAGATATGAAATGTGTTGACCTATGTTAAAAATATGGGCTCTTGTCAAACAAATATTGTAAGACATAAGACATTTCAACAGAGGTACCAAAATGAAACTAATTTTTCCTTCCGATAAAGAGAAAGGATAATATTACCTGGGTAAAATTTTGATCATGTCAAAGACCGATCGAGCTCCAATTTCCCTTACCTCCTCATTTTAATGTTCTCCAAGCTGTCATAGATTTTTTTTAGCCATGTGATGATCATCAATATGAAATCAAGAAGATAAAAACCTAAAAACAATATGAGGTGCACCCAAAAAGGGGGGAGTCCAAGGTGATGATAAGTAATCCTAATTTTCCCAAATCTCCTAGCCTTCATATTTTCACCATGCACCTTATTAAAATACCAACCATCGATCATTGAATGCAAGTGGTGGCTAGTGGGAAAGTCCATCTTCCTTATTTATAGGGCATGGGGGTTGAGTGCAAGCCTTAAGGAGTGCGAGAGTCTCCATATCTTTTGGGATTCAAAACTCCTAGGAATTTTGAATTATAAATTTTCTTGTGCCCTTCATTCATGCATTTGAGTTGACTAGTATAGTGATGTATTCCATTCCTTTCGATGACATTCATTTGCATGGAGAGACTCTATTAGAAACCATTCTCTTATGTGTTGTTGAGTTATACTCTCATGCTATAGATGGTAATTGGAATCAATGAAAACTGAGAAAGATGGCATGCCTAAGATATTTCTTTTCTTGAGTTATCCCTTTTCTTGTGCATTCCACTCATGCATTTGAGTTGACTAGTATAGTGATGTAGTCCATTCCTTTAGATGGAATTCCTTTGCATGGAGAGACTATATTCACCTAGCAACCATTCACTTATGTATTGTTGAGTTATACTCTCATTCTATAGATGGTATTTGGAATTGATGAAAACTTGGAAAGATGGCACACCTGAGATAGAGATGGAAGGCTACAAAGGAGCATGGATGTTGGGTTGATAGGAAACCACGCCCACTTTCTTGTAGATTGTTGCTCATTGATTGATCAAGAGTCGTGAATAAAATCTATTGGGTTCTCCTGAAGGTAGACAATAGATTGGGCTCCTTCTGCACACCCTAAGGAACTATTTATTAGAGAAAGATTATATTCCTAATGTTGTGTGCGACAATGAGGGGAGTGTCATAGCTAGGTTGGATCAATAATTACCTATAGTGTTTTGTGTTGAACTGTTTGGCCAAGACTAAGAGAAAATGGGTTGGGTGAGTGACTTGAGTGCCTATAGTAAGTGTCCTTCACCCTAAAGGCCTTGTAGCATGACTTGGGCATGACATCCATAGTGGATTGCCCACGGTTGCGTGGAAGATTGCTAGGCAATAGAAACTTTCCTTGGACTAGCTTATTATGAACATATGTGTTCCATCTTTGGGTATGAATTCCCATTTGTGATTTTGTTTATTAAGTGGGTATTTTCTTATGTGTGAATATAGAAATGGAATTCATGGTTGGATGCATGTTGCATAAATTTAAAATCATGAAACTAGAAATAAAATTCATGCCCTAAAAAGTATTCAACCTAATAAAAAGAGGTTGGAAAAAATTTAAATCAACATTGGCATAGAGAATCCATCGTTTAAATAAAGATTTAAATAAGGAATATGTTTATATATTATATTATGGCCATAGATAAGGGAGGTATAACCCTGTAACGAAGGATGGACCAAATATTTTAGAAAGATATAGAGGGACAAACCATGCCGCCTTCCTTTGTTGTGAATGTATTTCACATATGAATAACTAATTGACTAACTATGGGTACCCTTAAATCAAGTAAGGGCTTACTGAGCTAAGGTGGAACACCCTTCACCAAGATTTTATTTGCAAAATTTCCTAGTTTGTTGTATGAGTGGTTAAATATGAAAGTAAAGATTATCCCTATCATTAACCCTCAAGAACCTAAAATTTGGGATCAAGAAATGGTTGAGAGGCTTGAAACCTGAGATAACAAGTGGACTCGTGTTGTTGATTTCTAGTTCGATCAAGTCAAAGAAGGGTATGTTGTAGATTTTTCTATAGAGTATAACACATCTTCCAACACAGTTGAAAGGGAGTTTGAAGTCGTACCAAGAGGAATATTACTGGAGATTGTATCCCTTCGGATTAAGATTATTTTTGTGGATAAAGGGTTAATGGGAATAAGACGAGACACCATTGTAGTGTAATCCATTGTGATGGGGGGTTGGGGGAAGAAGGAGGGTGAGATGTAGAGAAGAGTAGAGGAAATATGGATCCATAGGAGTAGAAGAGAGAAAACAATGAATGTTATGAGAGAATGAATGTATTACGAGAAGTAGTTTAGAAAGTGTAGATGAGTTGCTTAAGGAAGAGAGGAGAAGAAATAGTTAGTAGTAGTAGAGTAGAAGAGAGAAGAGATGAAGTGTCGTTGGAGTCTGTTGTAGAGTAGGTTGTGTCAGAGGTGCGTGCAAGAAGAAATGAAGAGGTGCCATGTGGGTGCAACAAGAGAGATGGGGATTTAAGAGTAGGATTAGAGGATGGGGAGCCAAAGACCTAGGATTGAACATCTTCGCAACAAAAAATATGTCACGGATATTTGAATTTTATAGTACTCCACCTAATTCCGATAGATAGATATGAAATGTGTTGACCTATGTTGAAAAACATGGTCATCTATAAAATAAATACCATAAGACATAAAACATTTCAACAGAGGTACCAAAATGAAACTAGTTTTTCCTTCCGATAAAGAGAAAGGAAAATATTACCTGGGTAAAATTCAAATCATGTCAAAGACCGATCAAGCTCAAATTTCCCTTATCTCCTCATTTTAATGTACTCCAAGATGCCATAGATTATTGTCTAGCCATGCGATGATCATGGATATGAAATCAAGAAGATAAAATCTAAAAAACAATATGAGGTGCACCCAAAAAGGGGGGAGTCCAAGGGGATAATAAGTAATCCTTAATTTCCCAAGTCTCCTAGCCTTCATATTTTAACCATGCTCCTTATTAAAATACCAACCATCGATCATTGAATGCAAGTTTTGGTTGGTGGGAATGTCCATATTCCTTATTTATGAGAATGTTATGTCAAACAGTTGGCTTAGGTTGATGGATAGTTGGTATGGATTGTTGGTTTTCATTTATTTCAACTATTGGAGAGTGATATTGTAGATTGATGTCAACCCTTAGTGATTGATGTCAACCCTTGGAGAAAGTCCGGTAGCAAATTTTGGTAGCACAAGGGTTTGGGTAATGGACCCAAGTTTGTTTGATGTAAAGATGACTCATTATTTTCTTTTCATGGTTGATAATAAGTACAAATGGATGAACTCCAAAGTTGTCCCCTTATGGTGAAAGCCCTCACGGGAAAACGCTTTGCGGATTGAGTTATTCTAGAAGTATGGTTATAGAACCCATGCTTATTTGTGGAATAATGAGATGAAGGTCAGTGGATTTGTCAATGAAACTATCCTAGATGGACAGTGCTTTTCATTCCATTTTCTGGTGGTATGTGGAATGTCACATAACTCCTCACGGTTAGAGAGTTATGGCCATGAGAAGTTGGAGAACCTAGGTTTGGGTAATGGACCCAAGTTTGTTTGGTGGATAATGGTATGAGTTTTGATATATTTGCAGGTAACAATATTATATATGGATAGTACATGTCATTCCATTTCTGGTGGTATGTGGAATATCACATAACTCCTCACGGTTTGAGAGTTATGGCTTTACGAAGTTGGAGGACCCTCATATGTCATCTAGAAGCCCCAAAAGGTCAAAGTAGTCAAAGTGGTTTAAGATATTTTAGAAGGTAAATAATAAAATGAAGTGATGAGTGTACTATAATTCAAATTGAATACAAAACAAATTATTTAAATAATAAATTTAATAGAGAAATTAGAAGTGGGTTAACCCTAAAATAAGGAAAGTAGGCAAAGTGACTTAGAAGATGTTTTTAAGGAAGCTACTTGGAGAGTATAAATAAGAGGCAAGGCTCTCTCATTTTAGATCACACTTGAGAATATTGAATATCTATAGGTGTCTGAGGTAACCAAAGTATATCTAAGCCGAATTTCTGAGGGAAGGGGAAGAAAAGAAGGTCGGAATTCAAGGAAGGATAAATTCTTTTGATGATGCTTTCGAAGGTATGTTATTTACAGGTCATCTCACCATTTTCGCAGTAACTTTTTTTCTAGACTAATTCAGATCGTGAAATTGCTATGACATTGAGGAAATATATCCAAGTATTTGTGGTAAAAAATTCATCTTGTGGGTCATTGTATTTTTGGAGTTACACTCCGTGGAAAATAGGGTTTGTGGCTAGTCTTGAAACTAGTCTAAAACAGGTGTTTCAGGTAAAAACATCATAACTTCTTCATAAAAGATCAAAATTTAGTAAGACAAAATGTGTTGGTTAGAGTACAGTCTTTAGTATGTTTTGTAATAGTTTTATATCGATTCAACAAATATTCCGTGTGGGGCACTCTCTACAATGTCTCTCTCTAGAATAAGCCATAATTCAACAAGGTATGCCATTTTTTCTATAACTCATTTTCTGAGAGGTTCCAAGTAGTGAAAGCTAGAAGAATTGCATAAAACACACTAAAGAAAATTTTGTATCAGTTTCAGATCTTTATTCATTACAGGTACAAATTTATGATTATTTCAAGTTAGGGTTGTTGACTAATCCAAAAATAGTCATGTGAGACTAAAGGAAAGTTTGATGAAAATGTTAGTCTCTTGTTGTTAAAGTAAAGGAAGGTTTGCAAGTATGTTATCATATACACTAGGTCTATTATAGAGTTACAATTCATATTTGGATGATTAAATTGATGAGGGATTTTGATTAAGGTATATGTTGGGTACATGGTTGAGACAAGTAGTTGATGAGTTGGCACATACATGAGGTGTATAGTTGATGATGTTGGTACATCTTGATGAGTAGTTGATACATGATTGGTACATACTT
>SNQJ01S0006511.1:332439-344116 GCA_010110895.2 Picea sitchensis | reverse complement strand
TATCTATACATGACCAACAATCTTTATACAATAATGTTAACAAAACTTTACACATAATCCACCACATAATGTATTAAAATTATCCCACACATTTATTTAATTATTTGTATTACACCATTCAAATTAACATTTTAGATATTAGTTATGTTTTTATATTTTAAATTACCATGTTACTTTGTATATTTATATTGGAAATATTTTTTTTAATATTTATTTTTTGATTTAATAAATAGAGTACTCAATTTTTATAAATTTTTTTATTAATTTTTATTAAAATTATTTATAATTTATAATTTTTTTATAAATTTATATAATTATTTAAATTGAAACAATTATTATTTTTTATTAAAAATATTTATAATTTATAATTTCTTTATAAATTTATATAATTATTTAAATTGAAAAATAATTTTATTGTTTTGGATTTAGAAATTACTCTTCATTCCATAAATAAAATTTTATATTAAATTAAATAAACAGAAAACATATTATCACCCAAATTCACTCGGTGAATCCAGATCACAAAAGGAAAAATAAGTCATTAATGATGAGAAGTGGAGTGGTACCCAAGAATATATTTAATATGTTGATATGAATCGTTTATCAATGCACCAAATCAAATACAGCTTTTTTAACTAAGATATATATGTCTGACATAACCAGTCTCTTTCATGGTTTGTTCGTTTTGATGAGCATTTTATTACTATAACAAAACAAAGACAAAGTATTTTTATAGTGCTTAGGTTTGTAGATGGATTAGCAAAGTTATTTTTATAGGGCTTAGGTTTGTAGATGGATTAGTAAAGTTATGCTTGTAAATGGATTGGCAAAGCCACTTTTCTCAGTTTTTTTTTTTTGGATTTGAAGAAAAACCTTGAAATGTTATAGGGATTAGATTTATAGATGAATTAGCAAAGCTACGTTTGTAGATGGATTGGCAAAGCCACCTTTCTCATTTTTTTTTGGACTCGAAAAATAACCCTGGATCTCAGACCCCAAGTGGCACGCAACAAATTAAAACAAAACAAAAACAAAAACTATCATTTTCATAATTGTTCTTTCTTCATCAAGTAGAGAAGATATGTGGGTCTGTTATCTAAAAAAATATTTATATATTTGATTTTCAACGGAAGTCAAGAGTTTAATACAATTATGAAGGTACAACTTTATATATTGATGGGAATCCAACCGATATTGTCTGTCTGGTTTGAAAAAGGAAAAGTATGAGAAGTCTGTTTTCAATTTATCCGACAAAAGAATCTCCGTATCTCATGCAATCGTCATGTTCGACAACTAAATACAGAAAACTTCTTTAATAAACTTCGAAATATACAAGTTTTCCATGATATAAGTTCACTAACAAGCACTACTCAGGATCTGGAAAATATTCTTTGGCCCGGGGCAAGAATCGCTCGGGGATCGAACTTGCGTTTCCTGTCCACGATTTGGTCCCACTTCTTACCGAAATGGCTCTTCCACTCTCTATTCGTCTTGTAATGAGGAAGATATTGCTTCATTTCAATGCCCTCTCTTTCGCATATTCCAAGAATCTCCTCGTTCTCTGCAAGCACGCTCTCCATAGAATTAGGGGCTTCTGGATTTGGTTGAATGAAGCGTAGAAGTCCCACCAGGTAGAAGATCTCCTCATCAGGCACTGCGGTAGACATACGGGAATCCCACCTGCAACACCCATGTTCAGTAAGATGTACCAGAAAAAAACACTCAATTTCAATTTTTAGGATTAATATTCTTAGGGCCAGAGTCACATATATCTATTTACTTGTTTCTGTTAAGAGGATAAAGGAGGATAGGTCCTCCAATGCCGTGTTGAAGAATCCCTTTTAAGACCTTGCTATCGAAACGTGCAATGTGAGACTTTGGTATGAAGAGATTTAGCCAGGGATGAGGAGCATCCCACAATCCAGTGGCTCTGGCCGAGATCTCTTCGCCATATACACGGTTCAGAAAATCGAAATATGATATGTCGATGCCGTAATTCAAGCCTCTTATGTAACTCAGAGGAGCCAGCATGCTCTCGATTTTCTGCAAACATTTTTGCCAATGAAATTCAGCGTCTGTACTACTTGGACTGCAATGAAAATAACTGAATACTTCATGGAAAAAAACTGTGATATGATCACCTTATTCAAGGCTGTGAAGTCAGGGGTATTGTGATAATATAAGGCCACCTCGAGGCAATAAAGAACTGGGCCTGAATTCGGAGAGATGAGTGATGAATTGAGGGCGATGTCAGTGGATAGTGATAGTGAAGGCCAGCCGTTAGTGGGATCATTGCTGTTCGCCACCACGAAACCCTCGATATAATCAAAAGATTTGTCATCGGGGAGAGAAATGAGGATCTCTTGGTCGCGTGAAAAGTGTACAAAGTCCGCGTAAAGGAGCCTCATCCACCTTGCCTGTAATTGCCTTTGTCAGATGACCGACCAGTTTGTGATGCAAACAATGAAAAATAGATGAATATTGCCAAGCAAATAAGCTTTTAAATAATAAGCACATTCACGTCTAGATCAACAATGTAAATATCAGAAGGGGACGTCATCCAGACGCAACTCTGAATACCTATTCCATACTTGTAGCCTTAAGGTAAAATGCCCTCATAAGAAATAATACACTCAATTAGGTCAAATATATAGAGCACATTTCATAGTACATACCATTTGGGGAGCGCGTTGAAGAACGATCCTAGCTTTGGTAATAATGCCGAATTGGCCCAGCCCACCCAATACCCCATAGAAAAGTTCCTCCT
Organism: Picea sitchensis; assembly: GCA_010110895.2. Classification (NCBI taxonomy): domain Eukaryota; kingdom Viridiplantae; phylum Streptophyta; class Pinopsida; order Pinales; family Pinaceae; genus Picea; species Picea sitchensis. Next base: position 341,349 of record SNQJ01S0006511.1, on the reverse strand, counting down.
GGTGCCCTGCAGAGCAGGTTATTGCTTCTCCAACGCCTGCATTTTTAAGGAGTATGAATTGAAATCATTGTAAACATCTATGTATATATACTTCTGAGAATTCTTTTATAGATAAACTTAAAAATGCTTCTTGTCATACAATCGGACACCTTGATATTAAAAATAGGCAATAAAACTAATCAGATACCCAGATACCCAACGACACTAACAGGTTGCAATATCAACAACCCTTGAACTAACACAAATACAGCATTTACCTGTGACAACTTCCAGCTGCAATACGTTACTTATTTGTGGCCCAAAACGAAAAGCTTGGCCACTAACACCACCATTAGAAAGAGTACCCCCAACAGAGAGAAAGAGGTAATCTGTCCATGAACGAGGAGTAAGCCCCTCTCTCAGAGTGGCCTTGAGGACATTCATCCATAATTCCCCTGCATATACGTCAACGTAAGCCTGAGTCTCCTCTCCCATTCCATGAAAAATATGAATTCCTTTCATGGCAGACATCATGTCCACCACTATTCCGTGTAAGGCCTGAGCTTGTCCATTGATTGAATGCCCATTTCCTCTCGCTGCCACCGTGAGGTGATCAGACATAGCTGCTGTTCTTACAACTCTAACGATGTCATCCACCGATGCAGGAAATACGATGGCAGCTGGGCTGTGGTGGTACATGCCTCCAAAATCACGGGCTGCTCTTGCAGTTTCATGAATGGAGATTGAATTGTTGAAGCGTAGCCCAACCAGAGATTGACAATCTTCTTCGGACAGGGCCGAGGAGCATGGAATATTGTAATCGTTTTCTTTACAGTTGCAGGTTGTTCTGTCCATGTTCAGAATAAGTATCATCAAAACCAGCATTCTCATTGCACAACCCATGATAATATCCCTCCTAAACTCCTACACTGAAACTGGCACAACTTGAAATGTTATTATTCTTCATTTATTTTCACTCGCAACTGCAACTACATGCATAAACTATCCGATCCTGCAATAATAGCTAATTGTATCCGTCCTGTCATGTTGATGGAGCCAGAAAGGCAAACGGTGGATCACAACCCAACAACAGAAAGATCTCCCCAACAGCCAATAACTTATAGGCCGCACTGCAGACAGTTTAAAGACACCCTATAGTATCAGCAGTAGCCACGCGGTGACTCCGGCAAGATTAGATTTTTAATTTCGTTATAAGTAAAATACGTTGATGTTTGTCCTCTGTTAGGACATGGCATAAAATCTGATTCAGGTGGTGCCGATGGTCCATATCGGCGGCACCCTTGACATATTTTTCTCCTGAGTTAATGTATATCTTACCTCATATCTTATAATGATAATAAAAAGTACAAACAAATCTGCGACGCTCATCTGGTGATCCAGAAGTAATGATACAAAACGCTGATATTGTTCTATATAACGAAGAGAACAGTCTTGAGGAGTAACAAAATTTCATTATAAGACAAAGATATTGTTATATGGTAAAAGCCAATAATTCAGTCTTCGTCGCAGCATTATTATGGATATAAAATTCTTCCCAAACGCCTTTTGAGTATGAGTTTTTCAAGCCATCTCTCAATAGGTTTGCATTATTAATGCTGTAACCTCTAGGTAATATCTGAAAAATCAAGGCAGTCTAAATACTGCTCGTCCAATGCGAATCCTTCCATGTTTAGTCTGTCAATGTAAAAATTGAAAATTGCAACATGCCCCATCATCCAAGAGCCCTCCGCTAAGTGGGGGATCCATCCAGACGATGCCTCATATCCACTGAGGCTTTGGCTAAAAGATCTGTTCGCTTGTTGTTTTCCCAAAGAGTATGCTGAAAATTTACCTTTTTAAAAGAGCCAGTGAGCTCCAATGCCCTTCTGATGGGCATCCACATCAATGGACTTTTAACTCGTTTCTTTCTAGTTAGAGCATGTCAAATAAGCTGTGAATCCTAGGAAATAAATAAATCTTAATCCCACTCTACAGTATTCCCACCCCAAGCTCTTAAGTCTGCAGAAAATGAATAAACCAAAGGCCAAACCTCCTTGGCGAAGCGGCACTGAATGAAAATATGGACTGATTCTTCATTTCCATTGCAGAAACATCTGCCGAGGCCATGCCATCCTCAGAAGAGTACCTCATGTAGAAAGTTTTTATTTTTGGTTGAGAAATTTTCCAGAACTGTCTATGTCACCCGTTGCTGGGAGAACTGTTGAGAAACATACCCCCGGGTCCCTGCTGACAGAGTAGATTCCATTGACATTGTCTGCACTCCATATCAATCTGTCTGGGCAGTTGTGCAGTGAGATCATCGACCTAGTGAGAGAACGTGGCTATTCCCATTCCGTGGCCAGTTTCCCTTAAAATTACATCTTAAATCTGTCTAAGTGGTAAAAGTTATTTTGGTTTTTATTAGTATTAGTGTAAATTCATCTTAATTTCAAATTTATAATGTATTGTGATGAGATGGATAAAAGTTTCTTGAAACGCAAAAGTTTCTTTAAATTTTTTTAATTTGAAAAGTGGGAGCCATTTGTGGGGAATTACACTGTTTCATTGGGAGTCTTACTTTTTGGCTCTTTTCTGGCGATTTTCTTAGTTTGATTTTGCTAGAAATCTGAAGGAACTAATACCTGAGTTTTCGGCATGTTTGTGACAGCTGTTTCTACCATTTGCTGTCTTGAAATTGCCACGTTTCTCCTCCTAATCTCCAAGTTTCCATTTGTATTCGCCTAATTGAAGCACATCAAACTCTATTTATAGAGAATGTAATTTCCTATTTAGGGTAATGTGTTTTAGTGAGTATTGTTAGTGATACAACTTTGTTACTTGTGCACTGTAAAAGAGAATGTAGTCTGAAATTTCTGTGTGTGAAAACATAGATACTTTGTTTTTACTGTTTTGCAATAGAGGTACTTTGTACCCTTTTTTACTGTTTGGAATAAAAGGTTATGACAGTGATTTCTTGAATATGATATGAATTTTTTTTTTTTGTTTCTCATAAACTGTAGTTGATAATCTCTGATCAGTTTTTTCAAACAGATTTTATTTTTTCTGAATCTGTATTTTCTGGGTGTGACTCCTCAATGAGCACTTAAATCCATTTTATAGATTCTTCATTTGGTACCAGAGCATTGGTTTGTGGTTGTTTGCAGCCAGAAGGAGACAATGGCCCAAAATAACAGTTCAGTCCACTAACAGATTCCTCTTTTCTGTGGGGAAAATTATGAGTATTGGAGTGTGAAGATGAGAACTTTGCTCATCTCACAAGATTTATGGATGCTTGTTTGTGCAGGGTACACAGAGGTAGCTGATCAAGCTGCTTATAATGCATTATCAGTTGATCAGAAGATAGAATTAAAGGAGAATAGGAAAATGGATGCTAAGTCTTAGTTTATTCTTCAAACATGAGTTGATATTTCAATTTTTCCAAATATTGCAGAATGTGGAATGTCCCATGATGCTTGGGAAACCTTGGAGAAGGTATACAAGGGCTCTGTAAAGGTAAAAGTTTTCAAACTTCAAATGCTTAGAATAGATTTTGAGTCTCTTTCTATGAAAGAAAATGAAAGTGTTGAATGTTTTATTACTAGAGTTCAAAATATTGTTAATGCTAGTCATGCTCATGGTGAAATTCTTGAAGATAGAAGGATTGTAGAAAAAGTGTTAAAAAGTCTTCCTAACAAGTTTGATCCTGCCACTATTGCTATAGAAGAATCAAGGGATTTAACACAACTAACCCTTGTTGATCTGGTTGGAAGCCTTCAAGTACATGAAGACAGGTTGAAAAAGAATGAGGAACTTTTGGATCAAGCTTTCCAAAGCAAATTGAAGGTAGTAGATGATAAGAAGAAACAATCATCCATTGTTAGAAATGGTTTTTCTTCAACATCATTAAGAGGAGGTAGAGGCTGTGGAAGAGTCAGAGGTAGAGGAAGAAGCAACAGTTCTGGCAGAGGTCATTTTCACTGCACCTATTGTAATAAAGATGGCCACCTTGAAAGTCATTGCTTTCCAAAGAAAAGAGATACCTCTCATTCAAATTTCAGCAAGGAAGAAGGTGAAAATTCTCAAACTTTATTTCTCACGTGTAACAAACTTGAAGCTTGTGATGATTTTACATGGTATTTGGATAGTGGTTGTTCAAATCATATGACTGGAAATAGAAAATTGTTTGTGAAGCTAGATGAGAATGTGAAAGGGACAATTAGTTTTGGCAATGATAATGAAGGATATGTAATGGGAAAGGGTACTATTTCCATACGAGTTAAGAATGGAAAAATGATGTATGTTCAAGATACCTTGTTTGTTCCAAACTTAAGGCACAACTTGATTAGCATAGGTAAACTGAATTCTAACAATTACAAGACTGTTTTTGAAGGAAAGTACAGTAAGATTTTTTACAATGATTCCCTTGTTGAAGTTCCCATGACTAATAATAGGATGTTTTTGTTAAGAATGAAATCAAATGTAGTTTGTTTGAAGGCCTTAGTCGATGATTCTTGGCTTTGGCACAAAAGGTCTAAACACCTTAATTTTTGATCTCTATCCCTTATGCAAAAGAAGAATTTAGTTAGAGGTTTTAATTCTTCCATAGAGTCCAATAATAAGATATGTGAAGGTTGTGCCATAGGGAAGCAACAAAGATCAATTTTTCCTCATTACAAGTTTAGATCATATGAGCCAAGTTTAGATCATATGAGCCATTGGCTTTAGTACATTCATATATTTGTGGCCCTATGCAAACCTTGTCACTTGGAAACAACAAGTATTTTCTTCTATTTGTAGATGATTATTCAAGAATGTCTTGGGTTTATTTCATAAGGCATAAATCTCAAGCTTTTAGTTGTTTTCAAAAGTTTAAAGTTCGTGTTGAGAAGGAATCGGGATATTATTTGAAAGTCTTGAGAACTGATCGAGGTGGAGAGTTCACCTCCAATGAATTTAAGGAATTTTGCAGCTCCCATGGCATTAAGGAGTTAACTACTTCTTACACTCCTCAACAAAATGGAGTAGCAGAGAGGAAAAACAGAACAATGGTAGAAATGGCCAGATGTATGTTGAGAGAAATGTGTGTTCCCAACACATATTGGGAAGATGCAGTCCATTCAACCATATATATTCTCAACAGAAGTTCTACAAAGATGGTAAAAGATTCTACTCCTTATGAAGCTTGGTTTTATAGAAAGCTTAATGTTTCTTATTTTAAAATATTTGGGTCTACATGCTTTGTTTATATTCCTAGTCAACAAAGCCAGAAGTTAGATGGAAAATCTGTAAGATGTGTTTTCATTGGATATTCAGAAGAAAGTAAGGCTTATAGATGTCATGATCCTCTTACCAATAAGATTTATGTTAGTAGAGATGTGATCTTTGATGAAGGGGAAGTTTATTTCAAGAATGGAGGAGAAGTTAAAGTGATGAATCCACATATTGAAGGCTTGATTTTTGATAATAATGATGAGCCTTTGTAACCCTCTACAACAAGATATATGGGATCACCTTCACGGAGTTCTCCATTGAGGGTATATTTATCCTCTCCAACAATAAGAACTCATGTTGATAGCCACAAAATATCTCCATTCAGTCCTCCTAGAAAAACAAAAAGTTTAAAGGAAATATATGAGACCTCTAGGTATGTTGATCATAATTTTGCTCTTCTTTCTTCTACATATGTTGAACCTTTCAGTTTTAATGAAGCTTGTTCTAATGAGTTATGGATGCAAGACATGGAAGATGAGATTTCAAAAATACAGAAAAATGACACATGGGTGTTAGTTGATCTTCCTCATGGAAAATCCACTATTGGTTTAAAGTGGATTTACAAACTTAAATTTAATATGGATGGCAACATTTCAAAACATAAAACACGTTTGGTTGCACAAGGATATGTGCAACAAGAAGGAATTGACTATGATGAGACTTTTTTTCCTGTAGCAAGAATGGAAATACTAAGGATATTTCTTTCCATTGCATCTTAGTTAAAGTTAACTGTTTATCAAATGGATGTTAAATCTGCTTTCTTAAATGGATATTTGAAGGAAGAAGTTTATGTTGATCAACCTAAGGGTTTCATTATTGATGGTAAAAAAGATAAGGTGTATAGGCTTAAGAAGACACTTTATGGTCTTAAGCAAGCCCCTAGAGCTTGGTACTCTAGAATTGATGACTATCTTCATGATCATGGTTTTGTTAAATGTTCTTTTGAGAGTGTTATCTACAAAAGGGTTGTTGGGTCAGATTTCATCATCCTTTTCTTATATGTAGATGATTTAGTTTTCATTAGCACCTCATTTCCACTTATGGAGGAATTTAAAGAGGCAATGAAATCATAATTTGAAATGTCTGATTTGGGAGAAATGCAATATTTCTTGGGAATGAAAATTCAACAAACAAATGAAGGTATATCTATTTGTCAAGCTAAATATATTGAAGACATGTTGAAGAGGTTTATCATGCAAAATTGTAAACCTGTGAGCACTCCTCTTGTAGTTGGGAGTAAACTGATGAAAGATGATGAAATTCCACTTTGTGATGCTACCCTTTATAGATCTCTGATTGGCAGCCTTATGTATCTGACATCCACTAGACCAAACATTATGTTTGTTGTCAGTCTAGTTGCTAGGTTCATGCATCAACCTCACGAGTCCCATTGGCGGGAAACCAAAAGGATTCTCAGATATGTAAGTGGTACTAAATTTTATGGTTTGTTTTATACCTATGCTAATGATTCAAATGTTATAGCATACACAGATGCAGATTGGGCAGGCAACTTGGATGATCGAAAGAATACCTCTGGATATGCTTTTCGCTTTGGAGGAAACCTTGTTTCTTGGAGCAACAAAAAGCAACCCACTGTTGCACTATCTACAACTGAAGAAAAATATATTGTTGTGTCATCAACAAGCACACAAGCCATTTGGTTGTCAAGGTTGGTGGAAGACTTGGGAAGACTTACTTCTTCGGCCCAAGAGGGTTATACCCAGAAATGGCATTCCCTCAGTCATCCTAGTCTGGGTGCAGCTTCTGCACTTACCATTTCATTGTTGGGGAGATGAATTCCTAAAAAGCATTGGAGACACATTAGGAAAATTTATCGATAGGGCTGAACCCAAATCTAATATGTATTCTTGTGTTGGGATTTGTGTGGAATTAGATCTAGAAAAAGGGCTCCCAGAGGCAATCAAGTGAAATCTAGACGACTTGACCTACATTCAGAAGCTAGACTATGAGCAACTCCCATTCAAATGCAAGTCTTGTCATGAATACAACCACTTTGCTAGAAATTTCCCCAATAACAAACAAGCACACGAAGTTAATACCACACAACAAGAAGAAGGCTGGCAACAGGTCAGAAAGAAAGCTAACAATGGAAAAGGAACATGCCCCAGCTCTGGATATTTTGGATCTACCCTCAAACCGGGTTCCTCTCGCCAAAACCCTCCTGCCAAATCCCTCCCTAACAATTTCTCCCCTAACCCCGCTATCAATCCCCCCACGCCCATTCAAAACTCCTTTGAAACTCTGGGAGAACCATCCTCAAAGCAAACTCCCTCTCCTATGCATGTGTTGGAACCTGTATATTTTTTTCCCCATCCTTATAAAGAATAGTAGAAGAATCAGTTGACGAGAAATCCTCAAAGGAGGACACTCAAGAAGAGGAACTGCAAGAACCTGAAGAATCTTTATTAAAATCACAATCCAACTAAGATGTGGAGGAAGGGGAACTCCCTCCGAATAAAACCATAAAGTCTGGCCAGAGATCAAACAAAGAAGTCAGAGAAGAAACAACGTCAAAAGAAAAGGCACACGGTAAGCAACTATCTATAGAAAACTCCATGCATACCTCAACTCCCAGAGGAGGATCTAAAGGATCTGATCTCCCGACCCTCGACAGTTGATACTCCTCCACCCGTCGTCATTGAATCTCCTCTCTTGGAACTACAAGTGCTTTGGAAATAAATCCAAAGCTGAGGCCCTAAGAGATCTCAAAGGTATGGCCAACCCCTTAGTAATCCTCCTCTTGGAGACAAAAATGGAGGCGTCAACGATCCTAGAAACAACAAAAAAAGTTTTCAAATTCAGTGATGGAGTAGTTGTAAGTTCTCAAGGAGCCTCTGGAAGCATAGCAACCCTCTGGGATGAGCATATTTGGACTCTTGAGGTAACTCTAGAAACTCAAAGCTGGCTTCTAACTGTTATTAAAAATAAGGTCTCCAGTAACATCATCTTAGTTATTAATGTTTATATGCCCAACTCCTACAAGGACAAAACCGCTTGCTGGAATTCTCTCTTTTTGCTCAAAAACTCCATTGATCTCTCTTCTTGTATAATTGGTGGTGACTGTTAATATTATGGTAGCTGCGGGAGGTATTTACCTCTACATGTGAACCTGACGAGAATAGAAGACTCTGGGAAGCAAGAGAAACCCTAATGAATTGGCTAATAACCCTAGAAGCCTTGTCGGCTCAAGAATATAATTTATATTAGGCTATTAGCCTCCAAGAGAAGAAGTCGGCCAGAAATAATAATAATATACTGAACATACACATACCCAGAAGGAGAAGTCGGCCCCAACAAACTTGCAGGATTACTATAAATACAGGGCGCCGGTTCTCATTTGACAGCATCTCAGGACTGCAGTTTTCCCAGTTGGTGCGCACTGTAGTTGCAGTTGGTGTGCAGGTTTGGAGGAGGGTTGCAGGTGCAGCTGCAGCAACAACTAGTTTCAGTATTGGCTTGGATTTCTCTTGGCTAGAATTTGGGACTATCTGATCAGTCTTTTGTGTTGCGCTATCCTTGGGGAGAGATGCGTTGTCCTTTGTTTGTCTATCTAGCCTAGGGTTTGCTTCCGGAGGAATTCTCAGGTCAAGGTTAAGGTGCTCGGAGGGAGGCTTCGGCCTGTGGTTGGGTGACGAGGGT
>SNQJ01S0006511.1:312741-332429 GCA_010110895.2 Picea sitchensis | reverse complement strand
TGGTACATGGTTGGAGGCACTTGTTAGTAGTATTGTTGACACATGGTTTATGGATGATGTAGCATACTTGTATTATTAGAAGCACATATTGATCTTGGTGATGATTATGAGTTGTTGTGTTATGCTTGCTTGATGCACATCTTTGAGAGTTGTCTTGGTGATTGATCTTGGCGAGTAGATCTGATTTGGTTGATAGGTTGATGAGACAGGTTGTTGTGATAGGTTTTTATGGACAAGTTGTTGTGCCAGGTTATTTGTACAGGTTTGGTGCATGGTTGATGCACTTGTTCATGGTACAGGTTGAGGTACAGGTTGGTGCATGGTTGATGCACTAGTTTATGGTACAGGCTGATTACAGATTGTTTGGTACAGGTTGGTGCATGGTTGATGAACTTCTTTATGGTACAGGTTGAGGTACAGGTTGATGCATGGTTTAGGTTATTGGTACAGGTTATTTGGTGCAAATTGATTGGTACAGGTTTACAACAGTATATCTCACAATGATAGTGTGACAGTGGTTCCATCATTCCACTTATAGGTCATGGTGGTTGGACAGGGCAATGAAAGGTGTTTGTAGCCACCTTTCAGTTGTAGCCGGAGAACATAGGGGGTTGTATCCTCCTTCTGGTTGTAGCCAAAGAATTGGGGAATTGGAGCTTCCCTTAGGTTGTAGCATGAGAAAATAGGGGGTTGGAGCCTCCTTCCAGTTGCAACTGGAAAACAAAGGAAGTTGGTGCTTCCAATGAATGTAATTCTTCAAGACATATAATAAAAATCATTTTGTGTTTTTCTCTCACTTTGGGTTTCCACATAAAACATTGTTGTACTGTGTATGTGTATGATTGTTCATTTGTTCATTGCTTATTTACTTTGCAATTATTGGATGATAATGATACATTGATATAACACTTGGATTATATGGTTAAAAATGATTAAATTACTCTATTATCGATTCACCCCCCCTCTCAGTAATCCAACATGCTATCTCTCCAAGAGTCACTCCCAGACTGCAAAAGGGATTAAGCTTGGTAACATGGAATTTGATTTGAATATGATTTAATTTCAAGTGGATCAGTGAGAAAAAGCAAGAGAAAAGGAAGCAAGTTAAGTATATATTAGTAACAGGCCTTTGGGAAATGGAGTCACAAACACTATACTCATTGAAGGCATTAAATATGCTCATCAAACAACAAGATTTATATGTTTGATAGATGGAAGAATAAAAACATAAAACATAAGATAGAATGTTCACTAAACAAAGATCTTCTCAGTTTAATGAATACACAAATACTTGAATAGAACATAATTGATGGAAAAAAAATACAACACAATGACTAATGGGAAAAATACAACAGATCCTTTGTTGCTTAGGGATCCATAAACCATTGGCAACCTTTGATCCTCAAATCTGTGATATATTCAAATAAGAAGACACATAAAACAAAAGAATTACAGTTTGAAAATTACAACTCTTATGATTATTCAATAGCAGTAATAGATTACAACCCCCCTACCCCTCTGGATTACAAATTGATATATCTACAGTCCCCTTGTTCCTAAATACCTCTCGGGTCTTTTAAAACTCTCCAAAAAACTCCCAAGCTTTTAGAGATTTTAATAAAAATAGTAAATGAGAAACACTCCTGCAAAAAAAGCTGGAACGAGGCCAGGTGTCTCGGGTTGTTGGGACTACATGAGTCAATTATCTTTCTACTATCGAATCCTTAACTTGGAAATTTGGAGTTTAGTTTCCATCTGTCTCTAACTGATCCTAAAATCATTGATTTTTTCCTTGAAGTCTGGGGTGTCCCTTAAATCTCTCCTTGAAATCAGGGATGTGCTTTGAGCGCATCTCCCTTGGTCAAGTGTCCCTCCAGCTTTCAACTGAACTGATATCAGTTGTCATAACCTTATATTCCCAATTTTCAACTGTATTTTCCTCCAAAACCTCTAGATCATGAGTTCGCAGCGCCTGGGGTTGCGAAATGGCTGATACAGGTTGGTGCTGCCACCTATAACTTTGATGCTAACAACTGAGCTCCTCTCATTTTAGAAACTTCATAGCTAGTTGTCTTAGTGAATCCATGGAGACCTCGTAGAAGGCCTTTACAAAATCAACTATTGCCTCACTGTTTAACCTTTGCCTATGTGCAAATACATGATTGATTTCAAAACTTCCAATTTTTTCAAGAATGTTCAAGTTTGAAACCAAATGTGCATCTGCTCTGTAGTTACTATTCCTGAAGCATAACCTCCAACACCAACAATGTCATAAGAGCCCCGTCGAGATGCTGATGAATAGCTTGATGGTGTTATGGCTTGTCAATTAGGTTCTCAAGGATTTCAAGTTTCTCATAAATATGAACTCAAAACCGATTTTTTTCGATCCTAAGAACCACAAAGAATACCAAACAGATGACAAAATTATGCTGGAGGGAAAATGCAAAAAACTCCCAGGGCACAAAACATTGCATCACGAAATAATGACTGCTACAATGCAAGGTGAAGTGCATGTTCACTGCCTCTTCCTCTTGGCATTGTCTGGTGCGTCTTCCCTTGTATCAATGCTTAGTGTTCGGGCTATGGACACCTCGGAGAGCATCTGACTCCAAATTCATTTCTTCAGCAGACGCTGCCCTGTATACACTATGCATCGGTCTAATGTTGAAATCATACAAGAAGAGCTTCATCCGGGCTTGATTTTTTCAACGAGATCCTTTTTTTTTCTGTGATGGAAGACCAAATCCAATGATTCTTGGCATCTGTGTGTTTAAGAGTTTGACATTTGTTCTTTGATTTCATATCTGGATATTTCACCATATTTCATCCTTCAACCCCTGGTGCGCTATGATAATTTGTAGAAACGATAAGGGATTGGGTCAAGCTTCGCCTTCCTCTACCAATTCATTTATCCAATCAAGAAATATCACAGGATCTATTCAGATCACTGCTTGGCACTCAGAACCATTCATTTAACAGCTAGAAACTGTGAAATTCGACATTTGTTGTGGCATAGTGATGGAACATTTAGCAATTAGCACCTTGGAGGATAAACAACGTTGCATTTTCATTTTTGAGTTGTGGGATATATACCACATTTGTTGGGTGACAAAACTTATTTGGTCTTTATATACACCAACATTTCATTACATATTTGATGCATAGTGCAATATGAAAGCCCCCCATCGGCTCCTCCTCCACATAGCTTGGTGCTTGGGCGTTAGGCTCTAACTTGTATGTTGAATGTGTGGCTAACCCTTGTTGTTTTTGTGACATCTGCTTGACTTGTGGAGTTTGAAATCCCATGTGGCCTCGACCTTGGACTTAACTTAGATATTGGGCCAGTGGGCCCCAAATGTTTTAACCCAAATTATAAGCCCGAGAGGCAAATATTGGCTTAAAATCCAAAAAGAGATTTTTTTCACAAAAATGTAAAATGATGCCCAAATATCTTCCTAGTGAATCTAGGTCAAAAACATTTTGTTTTTGTCAAGATAAGTAATGAAATCCTAGGCTCAAAAGGGTAAAGCAAAGACCAATTTTGTTATTTCAAATGAAAGGAAAAGGGCTCAAAGTTGAACCTAGCTTTATGATAAGAATGAAATGACAAGAACTAAATCACCTTCCTAGATGTATTTCAAATCAATCCAAGAAGCATTGGAAACCTTAAGAGACTCGTAAGCAACAAAAAAGGAAAGAGACTAGCAAGTTGAAGGTTTGGCATATGGAATTTTTACTAGAAACAACACAAGAACCAAAGATCTGGACAAAAGTTGATGAGGAAACAAAAAACTTTGATGGTGGGCTTTTGAGCGCTAACAGAGAGTGTGGGGCTTGAGTGCAAGCCTTGAAGAGTGTGAGAGAATCCATCTCTTTTGGGATTTAAAACTCCTAATAATTTTGAATTATCTCTTTCCTTGTGCCCTCCATTCATGCATTTGAGTTGACCAATATAGTGATGTATTTCACTCCTTTCAATGACATTCATTTGCATGGAGAGACTCTATTATCCTACTAAACATTCTCTTATGTATTATTGAGTTATACTCTCGTTCTATAGATGTTAATTGGAATTGATGAAAGCTGAGAAAGATGGCACACCTAAGATATATATTTTCTTGTGCCCTCCATTCATGCATTTGAGTTAACTAGTATAGTGATGTATTACATTCATTTCGATGGCGTCCATTTGCATGGAGAGACTCTATTTGGCTAGAAACCATTCACTTATGTATTTTTGAGTTATACTCTTATGCTATAGATGGTAATTGGAATCGATGAAAGATGAGAAAGATGCCACACCTAAGATAGATATGGAAGGCTACAAAGAAGCATAGGTGTTGGGTTGATATGAAACCATACCCACTTTCTTGTAGATTGTTGCTCATTGAGTGATCAAGAGTAGTGACTAAAATATATTGGGTTATCCTAAAGGTAGACAATAGATTGGGCTCCTTCTGCACACACTAAGGAACTATTTATGAAAGAAAGGGTATATTCCTAATGTTTTGTGTGGCAATGAGGGGAGTGTCATAGCTAGGTTGGATCAATGATTACCTATAGTGTTTTGTTTTGAACTATTTGGCTAGGACTAAGAATAATTGGGTTGGGTGAGTGACTTGAGAGCCTATAGTTAGTGTCCTTCACCCTAAAGGCCTTGTATCCTGACTTGGGGATGACATCCATAGTGGTTTTCCCACAGTTGCATGGAAGATTTCTAGCGAATAGCCACTTTCCTTGGACCAACTTATTATGAACATATGTGTTCCATATTTGGGTATGAATTCCCATTTGTAACGTCCCCGACCACCCCATAGGAGAGAACGTTACTACCACTAACTGAAATATGATCGTCTCAAGCTCCGATACTAATTTGTAATGTCCATGACCCCTCAACCTGTCACCATGAGGAACGCCACTGTGGAATTTCACTGTAGTTTTTTCCTTCTGTTCGGATACCATTTTGTGGAATCCCCGAAACATACATACATACATACATATATATAACATGCATTTCTAATGAATTTAAAAACACTATCACGGAATTACTACTACCATACAGACTCCTATGGAATTGACAGTAATTCATACATGCAACAGAACACATGATAGCATTGTAAGAATCACAGATGTGCACAACGTACATAATTAAGCATAGAAATGATACTTATCTTTTAACTGGGGAAAAACCACCAAATGCATGTAGACCTTCCACGAACCTCCTAGCCTTAGACCACGTTTCTCATCACGCTCAAAATTGGATCACCCTCGAGCTGGGACTAAGCTCCACCCAGGGCAAGGGATTCCTAGACTAGGTTGAGTTTACAAGAGATTACACAGTGAAACTGGAAGGATTCTCTCCAAGAGCCTTCTTACGCCCACTACTCACAGACTCTCATTCTCCACATGCTTGTTCCACCCTGAGAGTATGCACCTTCATTGTTCCACATTCCATCAGTTGCTCCATTTCCCCTTTCAGGATCTCGACAATAGGTCGGATCAAGAATTCTCAGAGCTTCGAAGTTGGTGATGGACTCTCTCTAGGAGAAAATCACTTCCCGATAAACTCTCTCACCTGAAGAGAGTTTCTCACACGCTAGAAAACCTGCTTCTTCAACCACGGGCCTGACAACCTACTTCTTCAACCCACTTCAACTCAGTTCCAGCAAGGTGAGGACAACAACAAAGGTTCAATATATATCAAGGAATGGCAGCAACCACAATTTGGTAAGGAACAACATGGTTTTGGAGAGTACAGATATGTTGGTCTTCACAAGAAAACATAGGTCAGCTTCCCGAGTTACTGGTTTCAGAGGTGCGTCCAAGATGCAGAGGTCCACGACGAAGGCCCAACAAGTTAGGAAAAGGATGGGAGAATGGGGAGTGAACCCCCCAACGAGATGACTCTCCAACTTTAACTGCATGAGCCCAAGTCGACACCTGTCTTCCTAGAGCTGCATGCACTCCATTTAGCATTCGTTCCCTTTCCCAGGAACTTAGGATAACTGGGTTTATTTTCCCCCACTTTAATATTTTCATTTTCAGGAATATATTATAATATTCCCCTTGGGTTAATCCCTCTAGCTTAGCCTCTCTTTCCTAGCCTCTCATTCCCATCCCTTTCCCTACCTAGTGAATTTGAGTCTCCCATAACTCTTTCTTCATGGTCGGTCTACACGCAACGATGTATAATTTTTATTAATGATCTGCATAATTACATATACAAAAATCAGGCTTATGGCCTTTAACACCTAGGCTCTCCAGCCTAATAACACATAATCCTACCAACTTATAATTGCTCGGATCACTAGCCTACAAAACATGTTTTCAATTCATAATTACAACTAGGGGTCATCCTTGGGGATATTACAATCCCCTCCCCATATTTTTGCACTATCCTCGATGCAACTTATTTACACAGCACCAGCAAGATGTTCAAAATATTCAAAAAGATGTGGGTATTTTGCCCGCATAGCATCATCATGCTCCCATGTAGCGTCCTCGGGAACGTACCAGGTCCACTAGACCTTTACAAGCCATATGGCTCGATTATGAGGTTGTTTTCTCTTTCGGTCCAATATGCGCACCGGATGCACTTGCAAGACACCTTCTTGCTCCACCTGAATCACATTCCAGTCAATAACATGATTAGCATTAGGTATATATTTCTTAAGCAATGAAACATGAAACACATTATGTACAGTCATGGATGCAGAAAATGCAAGCATATATGAAACTAGCCCAATCCTTTCTAGGATTTTAAATGGTCCACAATATCTGGCTGCCAACTTGGAATAGTTTCCCAGCTTCATGGAACTTATGTTATCTTTCAATTTCAAGAAAACATGATCACCCACTTTAAACTCCCTATTGGTTTTGTTCTTATCAGCATAAATTTTCTGCCTTTCTTGGGAAGCCTTCAAATTCTGCTTAATCTTCAACATTTGCTCTTCCATTTCCTTGAGCAACTTTGTCCCAATTATTTCTCTATCAACTAGGTTTTCCCATATTATTGGTGTGTTGCACTTTCTGCCATAAAGTGCTTCAAATGGGCTCATCTTTAGTGATGCTTAATACCCATTGTTGTAAGCAAATTATACCAAGTGTAGATAATCCTCCCATTTAGATGGTTTGTCCATCACATACATTCTTAACATATCTTCTATCACTTGGTTCACCATCTCTGTCTACCCATCAGACTCAAGATGATAAACAGTGTTGAAGTTCGGATTTGTTCCAAACCCTTTGAATAACCCCTTCCAGAACTTTGAGGTAAATTTTGGTTCTCTGTCAGACATAATTGCCTTGGGTATGCCATGCAATCATCCTACTTCCCTCATATAGATATCAACAACATTAGTTTCCTTGTGAGTAGTTTTCAATGAAATAAAATGGGCATATTTTGTAAGCTTATCCACCACCACCATCATGGAATCATGCTTCTTGTCAGTTCTGGGAAATCTCTTGATGAAATCCATTGTCACCACTTCCCACTTCCACTCAGGAATGGGCAATGGTTGTAGCAAACATGTTGGGTGCATATGCTCATCCTTGACCCTTTGACATTCTAAGCATTTAGCTATGTACTCTACAGTTTCCTTCTTCATGCCTGGCCAATAGTAATGGCTCTTGATTGTTGCCATTGTTTTCTGATATCCAGGGTGCCCATCATAAGGCACATTATGCATTTCTTTCAAGATCATAATTCTCAATTCCTAGGAATTAGGTACATAAATTATATTTTTGTACAAGAGTGTTCCATCAACTTCCAATTTATAATCTTCCACTTTATGTAGCATCTTACCTTGTTGTAGCTTTGCCACCAATTCCATGTACTGCAAATCCGCATTTCCAGCTTCTGAAATTATGCCTTTAATATCAGTTTGATACATGCTAACGACTGTAGCATGTAGTTCATGCACTCTTTTGTTGAGTGCATCAGCCACTTTGTTCTCCTTCCCTTTGATATGCTTGATATCAAAGTCATACTCACAAAGGAATTCCAACCATCTACTTTGCCTAGTGTTCAAGGTTGGTTGATCAAATAAATACTTCAGACTGTTATGGTTTGTCCTCAGTTCAAACCTCCTTCCCATGAGGTGGTGCCTCCATTTCTTCAGGGCGTGCAATATGGCTACCAACTCCAAATCATGAGTTGCATAGTTCTTTTCATGATCCTTCAGCTTTCTGGATTCATAACATACCACAAACCCATTCTGATTGAGGACTCCCCCAGTCCTTCTTTGCATGCATCTGTACACACTACAAAATATTCATTTGGATCTGCAATCCTCAGGATTGGAGCACTGGTTAACAACTGCTTCAATTCCTGGAAGCTCTTTTCACATTCTTCTGTCCATTGAAATTTCACTCCTTTTCTTTGTAATGAAGTGATTGGGTGATAAATTTTTGAAAACCTTGTAATGAATCTTCTGTAATAGCCAGCTAGACCCATAAAGGATCTTACTTATGTCACATTCTTAGGTGTTGACCATCCTCTAATGGCCTCTATCTTCTCAGGGTCCATTGCTATCCCTTCCTCTGAAATGATATGTCCCAAATAATGGATCTGGTTTTGATAAAATGATCACTTGCTCAATTTGACATACAGTTAGTGCTCTCTTAGCACCTACAACATCATCCTCAGATGATGTTCATGCTCTTCCTCCAACTTGGAATAAACTAGGATGCCATCGAAAAAGACTATGACAAACTTGTCTATATATTCTCTGAATACACCATTCATTAGGCACATGAAAACAATGGGTGCATTTGATAACCCAAATGGTACCACTGCGAATTCATAATGACCATACCCTGTTCTGAAGGTGCTCTTGCTGAAATATTCATCCTTTATCCTTACTTGGTGGTACCTTGACCTAAGATCTATTTTTGAAAATATCTTGGCATCCTCCAATTGATCAAAGAGATCATCGATCCTTAGCAAAGGATACTTGTTATTTATAGAAACTTTATTCAACTGTCTTAAATCGATGCACAATATCAATGTCCCATATTTCTTCTTCACAAACAAGATCAGGGCACCCAAAGGTGACACACTTGGGCGTATATACCCCTTCTTCAGAAGTTCTTCAAGCTGCATTTGCAACTCCTTCAGCTCTGGTGTACTCATTCTTTAAGGATTTTTTGACACTGGAGCTGCTCCAAGCATCAGGTTTATAGAGAAATCAATATCTCTCTTTGGGGGTAGTCTTGGTACCTCCTTGAATACATCTTCAAAATCTTCTAGGACTGCATGGTCCTCCAGATTTGGCACTTTGTCCTCAGATGTTTCCTCCATATGGGCTGCAAATATTTGACAACCCTTCCTGTAGCACTTTTTCAGCTGCATTGTTGAGATTTCTCTGATAGTCATTGCCCTTGGAATTCCTTGTACTTTCCCTGGGTTTCCTTCCTCATCCAAGCAAGTGAATGCCTTGTTACAACAGTCTAAGATTGCATGGTGTTGGTCCAACCAATCCATCCCAATTAGATAGTCATAGGAACCTAAAGGCAAGATGTTCAAATCTTCCCTTGTGCTCAGTCCATTCATGTCCATAAGACATGTCTCAACCATTTCAGTAACTTTTCTTTTGGCTCCTGTAACTAGTTGTACCAACGAATATTTTACATGCTTGTTTCTTGGAAAAAGAAAACTTTTCACCATCTTAGGATATATATAACTATGATTAGCCCCTAAATCAATTAAAATAGAAATGGCATGGTTGTTGATCATACCTTCCACTTCAATCATATGTGACTGATATTTTGCATGCTTGTTGTACATGGCTACATAGATCATGGGTACATTTTTGCCCATGTCCTCCACTGTTTCTTCTTGCTGAACATTGTGGGCAGCTCTCACCTTGCCATTTTTGTGAGGACAATCTCTATACTTGCGGTATCCCTGACAACCCGAGCATTGAATGGGTGTCTTCCTTGGCCTTTGTCCCCCTACCTCATCCATTCTATGCTCTCTAAAAGATGGTTGTCCTTTAGGACTATTTCTGAAAAATGGAGGCTTATTTCCCTTCTGCCTCTGCTCTTTCTTGATCTTCTTCTTGTCCTCCCAAGCCTTCTGGAAAGTGGGATTTTATTTTTGTTGATCATATAAGCTTTTTTCTCTGCTTCTAGTTTCTTCCATAGTTTTAGGATCATCATACTAGATCTTGTCACTAATGATAGATGGAAGTCCACTCAAATATCTATGAATTTTGACAGTCTCATCTTTGATGAAAGGAACATACTTCAACAGCTCTAGAAACCTTATTTCATACTCATCTATTTTCATGCTACCCAGATTGAGTTCAAATAACTCTTTCATCTTTCTATCATAGTATCTCTTAGTTAAGTATTTATTTTCAAAGTGTTTCTTGAATTCCTTCCAAGTAACGTTTTTCTCCTTAATATGTTGCACCTGCACAAGATGGTCCCACCACATGGATGATTTTTCTTTTAGTTGATATATTGCAATTCTCCATTCTGCATGAGAGGAGTAATTCTAGAGTTGGAAATATTTCCTCATGCCAAGAATCCTTGTCTCAACATCTTCCTCCTTCTAGTTCTCTCCATCAAACGTAGGAGGTTTAATCTTGTTCATTTCTCCCTTCAGTTCATCCACTCCAGCTCTCCTATGCTTTTTGGTAGGAGATGGACTTGAACTATTGTGTGCCCTCCTCTTGGAATGTCCTTGGGAGTGATGGTGGTGTTTGCTAACACTTCTTGATTTTCTCTTCTCATAAGGGAACTTGTGACTTCCTGATTTACTGGAGTTACTCCCCTTATCCAATTTCTTTTCTATTATTTCCAGGATCTGTATCAACTTTATGTTGAATTCTCCCTATTTTTCTCTGGATTTCATGAGATTTTGGTTATCTTCTTGGTGCGTCTGGACGTCTTTCTGCAATCTTTCAATGATTTTCATCATGTTTCATTCCTTATATAACTCTTCTCTCTGCCCATTGGAGTTTGATACTTCTTTATCCAATTGATCATTTATTTCTCTAATTTCATCCTCCGAACTGTAAACTTCCTATGCATCCCCCATTTCTTTGCACTATGTGTTGATCCTTATCTGATTTAGCTGGTGTTTAACTCTGCAAAAACAATATGCATTCAACATGTTGTCTCCTCAAATAACACAATCAAATTTGTTTAAATTCATTTGCCGGAGAATCCACAGTTGGTGTCATTTTGTCATCGACGTTTCGAATCCGGATCGGGATTCATCATCAAGAATTTGAAATCCCTCACCACATAAATCTGAAAACACAAATTTGTTTATTTTAGGTGATAGGAAGTCATTGAAAAATACATTTCTAAATTTTTTAAAGTTCATTTTTAGAGCCTTGGGTTTGTAATAAAGTTTGAAAAACATTTGATTTTGTTTTCCCTTCAAAAAATTCAAAACTCAAGTTTCGGTGGCTAAGCGCCTTTCCAAAAGGGCTTCTAAGCCACCGAAAGTGCGGAAAATTTTGTTTTTACTATGCTGAGTCATCATTTTCAAATGATGATTTTGAGCGACTGAAGAATATTTTTGAGAAACGGAAGGTGGTTTTTGTTGCTACCATGTCAAAGAACAATAACATCTCTCATTTTTCCTACATGTGTCATATATTGGGAGAATCGAATTCATCTCTGAGCCCTAATTTTTGGATCTCTGAATTTCCCTGTTTGACACATGTTTTTGAAATGCATATCCCGGGCAAATGAATGCGAATCTCAAATAACTGAGAGAGGTTTTTTCTCAAAACAAACCAATATAAAAAAGCATCTTCCATTTTTTACACAGTGGTTTTGGTTTGAGAGATATGGTAAATCTTTGAGAAGCATATTCCTAGAAATTTCTATTTTTTCCAACCACCTCACAAATTCGAATTGGAGATAGGAGAAGAGGTTATCAGATCCATATTTTGAGGATCTGAAACTGCTTGTAAAGGTTATAAATCCTATCAATTTTAGAGACTAAGGGTTCAAATTTGAGTTCTAAACTCTACTATTATTGTGATACAGACACTTTCTTTAATATACTCAGTCTGCAAGCTTCTTTCATTGTTATTGTCAGACTTTCTTTTCATTTCTATTATATTCCCATGAGTTGAAATTATTTCTTTGTCTATGTTTAAATGTATTATGGTAACTATCATCTTAAATTAGATTATTAAACAAGAATCATAAGCACCCACTTCTAGTTTGTTGAGCCATCATATATATGGTTTATGTGTTCTGGTTAATAGATTGGTTTCTTATTCATTTGATTTACAAACCTATCTAATAATAGCTCTTGAAGGCCTTGTATTGTTTGAATATAACTAGACTGTCTTGAAGATACAATCCAGTGATTTAGATATTCATCTTGATCCAACCGCACACCCATTATTGAGTAAATAATTACAAAAATAGTTAAGTTACCAGGCATCTCTGAGATACAACCTAGGAGAGTTTCCTGGAGTGATAACAAATTGGCGTCACTGTCGGGGAGAGGATATTGAAGCTCATATTCCTTGGGACACGACAAGATCCAGCTTTGATGATAGACAGAGTCTGGACATATTTTTGGTTGTAATCATCACTATCTGGCGACTCCATGAAGGACGGATTCAGTGGTGACTCCATTGTTCAGAAATTTGTTGGTGACTCCACTGGTATGAAATGAACAAGAGGTATGCATTTTTCAATTTCTCAAATATTTCTAGTTACCCTCATCCATAACCTAGTAGAGATGAATGGGGAAAAAGTCTTCCCAGATTTCGAGGAGAAGAGTGGGAGGTGCCAGCTGAACACTTGTTGGACTTTCATGACTTTATTCATCATCTTGAAATTATACATGAGGATGTTCAAATTAATATTTTCAGATATTCATTGAAGGGAGCAGCCCTTGATTAGTGCCGATCTCTTCCAGCTTTAAGTATTCACTCATTATCAAGTTTTCATTTGTTTTGTAAAGATAAATTTCCAACTGAAAGTCTCTTTGAAGATTGTTGTGATGAATTTGAGAAGCAAGTTCTGCAGGAGGTAGTTCATTATTTTGTTTGTAAAAGATAAAAATTATGTTGTTGAGGAAGAGTCTCTTGATACAATTAATTATGAGGATTGCATGGTTGTATATGCATCAGGCCTTGTCTCTGATGCACCTGTTGCCTTTGATTTGCATGAAGGAATAGTTATAGAAGAAGAATTTACTGAAATTTTTCAAGAGGTTGCCTACAATATGTTCTCACTTGTAAGTAAAGAGAAGGAGTTGAAGATCATATGTTCTTCTTTGCAAGATGCAGAGGTTTTTTGTTCTCCAATTTTTTATAATTAGGAAGATGAAGAAGAACATATTTCTACAACAAATGATGTTGACTTGAGCAACAACTACGAATCTGATTTTTATGAGCCTTTTTCTTTGCCCATCAAGGAACAACATCATGTTGAAATCAGCCATCCTATGTTTGCAGAAGACATTAAATATGATAAGTTTAATCTTCCTGAAGATTTAAGATCTTCTCTTCTATTTGCAGCATCTCATGAAGAAAAGACTGGTATCATTTATGAAGAAGATATCAAACGAGAAGGGGTTAGTAGTCAAATCAACTCACTGTTATTTTCAGAATTGCAGAAACCTTTTTATGAGCAGATCCATATATCAGAAGGAGAAGAAAGGCTTGAGAAACAAGCAGAGTTAGTTTCTTTCTATGATCTGGTAGTCATTTATATGGAGTTATGTTCTTCAGAAGTCTTCAGTTGTGCAATCTTTCGAATCAAATCAAATGATGATTGTAAGTATGCTCTGCAAGTTGAAATTCTATTGCACGACATGAAGTGTTCTTTGAAATTTATCTGCATGCAAAGATATTTTGTAAATAGTTTGACGTTATCATGGCTTCATTGGAAGTATGATGTTACATGATGAGCATGTTTTTACTGGTTAAGCGTAGGAGTAGGCAGCTAAATAATCTCTTCATATGAGCAGATAGATTGCTTTCAGTTTTCTTAAATAAGCAAATCTTCCTGGGGACTTGCATGTTATGCTGCCCTTTCACAGGAAAATGGCCTTGTGCCCATTTTGGAGCCAGAGATTCTACTGGATGGAGACCATTTCATTGATAAAATCCTTGAAGTGGAAGAGAAATTATGGACTGAGGTTTTCTTCTACTTGGTAGAGAGCAATGTGTTGTTCGAGGGAATTTTGTTAAAACCCAGTATGTTGACTCCTGATGATGAGAAAAAGGAGAAAGAAACCCCACAATAGGTTGCAGATCACATTCTTGAAATTCTTAAGAGTATGGTGCCACGAGCATGGAAGTCCAATGGCATCTGCAGGATCTTTTTCTTAACGGTGGAATAATGATTGTTTTGGGGTTTTTGATCAAATATTTAAAACAGAAATAATGAGCATTTTACGCAGGCATGAAGAACTTGAAGGTAGTTGCCAGACTTTACAAAAGCAAAGTGTTGAATTAACTCAAACACCGAGCATATTTTCCAGGTATCATCGCCAGCAAGAAGAGAAAGGGGAATGCAAAGTTCAATCAAAGAATCCGCAAAAGAGTATTTCTCTTCTCAGACAAACTTATTTTCATTTGTTAGCTAGGATAGAATACTTATTCAAGATGTTGACAAGGGATTCAATCCAGGATTGATTGTTCTTTTGGTTGTAATTGGAGTGTTAACACACAGAACATCTGATCAACTCAATGAAAAGCGAATTATGTTACTACATATAAATGTGCCGATTGAATTAGAGGTATGATGATGTATGAAATTCCTAATATGAAAACATATAAGCCCGATGTTGTCCAACAATGGTGAGGCAGAAAGAAATGCATCTCTGCAATTTTGAAAGACTGTTTTTTTGGTGGTTATTTCAATTTGCACATATGTCCTTAGCCACCAAAAGCAGAGATTTCGGTGGCTTACAGGTTAGAATTTTGGCTCTCCTAGCCACCGAAAGCACAGAACAGGGCAGAATGATACTATTTTTTAATAGATCTGAGTTCCCTTGATTCAAATTCCATGAGTACAGTTCCAAATGATAGAATATAATTAAAGTCATCATTATCAAGGTTCTGTTTTGATTTTGGAGGTGCTTAGTCAAGGTGGATCTCAAACAAGTGCCACCCCCACCTATTCATCCAATGCATGGATTTTTCAACCTATATTTTGCCTCCCAGACCTCTTACTAATCCATATGGAACATTATAAATGGCTATGACTTGACAAGTGGATATATGAAGCTTGGTGGTACAATTTTTGGAAATGGTTACAGCAGGTTGCAACAGAGCATGAGGAAACTGTAGCAGAGCTAGATCTTCAAGGAGCAGTCCCAGCTGGAAAACAGATAACAGAGTATGCAGATTTTCCTTCACCTACACCTAAAGAAGAGAAGGAGTTGCAAGAGGATGAGGCATCAACCAGTAAGCCCCAATTGTCAAAAATCAATCAACTGCTAAGACAATTTTATGATCTTGAACTCCTTGACAGAGAAGTTAAGACTAGTAATCAAACTTTGACAGAAAGAGATATTGAGTTGTATGATTCTCACCAAAGGCTTACTAAACAATATGATAAGCTGGAGAAAAGGAACCAAATGTTGATTCTAGGTTGTACAGGAAGATTGGGCTGCTAAGAATCAAAATGATGACTCCAAGACCTAAGGAACATATTGCTTTGTTAACCCTAACAGAAGCAGCCACTAATCTTGTTGATAATCCAGGGGAAGATATCAACTCTGCTAATAACCCAGAATCTGCTCAGGCTGTTGAAGCCTCAAAGGAGCATAAGTGAAGATCAAAAGATGGAAGGAAATACATTTTTGCAATTTTGAAATCCAGTTTCAAAACAGAGCTTTTGGTGGCTTAGGAAAGATTTCATAGTCGTTTTTAGCCACTGAAAGCAGAGCTTTCAGTAGATTACAGGTTAAGATTTTTGTCTCTTTAGCCACCGAAAGCACAGAGAAGGGCATAAAGCCACTCTTTTTGCACGGATCTAAGTGTTGTTGTTCCAGTTGGCACGAGAAAGGTTCCTAAGTGATGATCATAATTTAGAGCATCAGTTTTATTTCTCTGTTTCAGTTTTGGAGGTGTCAACAGCACGAGGAAGATAAAACTTCTTATCTATTTTTGGAAAAAAGATCACTGGTTTTCCAGGATAGCATTTTTGACCTCATCGATAAACATCTAAAGATCACTACAACTGTCGAAGACTATGAAGACTTTCAAGATAAGGGTTTGATCCCTTAAATAGGATTTTTTTCTATTTTTGTGAATATAGTTTTGAATTTCTATTTTAAGTAAATTTGATCCAGTTTTCCAGGATCTAGATATATTTTGTAAAGGTTACAGATGGGCTACATGTAGGCTATGGGTTTGCAGGGGATTATTTCTAAAGTCCAAACGACTCTGTAGCCCAATGGTAAAGGCTACAGGCAAGTTACAGGTTTGCAGAAGATCAATTGCACAGGCAAAATGACTCCATAGCCCAACAGAAAAGGCATTGGAGTTGAGGTTCTTGAAACCTCGCAGGGAGGCTTTCATCCCCAGAGGAGCCAGATGGTATCTCCTCAAATAACACAGTCAAATTTGTTTATTTTAGGTGATAGGAAGTCATTGAAAAATACATTTCTAAATTTTTTAAGGTTCATTTTTTAGAGCCTTAAGTTTGTAATAAAGTTTGAAAAACATTTGATTTGGTTTTCCCTTCAAAAAAGTCAAAACTCAGGTTTCGGTGGCTAAGCGCCTTTCCAAAGGGGCTTCTAAGCCACCGAAAGTGCAAAAAAGTTTGTTTTTACTATGTTGAGTCATCATTTTAAAATGATGATTCCGAGCGACTGAAGAATATTTTTGAGAAAATGGAGGAGGTTTTTGTTTCTAAAATGTAAAAGAACAATAACCTCTCTCAGTTTTCCTACAAGTGTCATATTTTGGGAGAATCAAATTCATCTCTGAGTCCTAATTTTCGGATCTCAGAATTTCCCTGTTTGACACATATTTTTGAAATGCAGATCCAGGGCAAATGAAAATAAATATCACGTAACTGAGAGAGGTTTTTTCTCAAAAAAAAAAAATATACAAAAGCCTCTTCCAGTTTTTACACAATGGTTTTGGTTTGAGAGATATGGGTAAATATTTGAGTAGCATATTTCCAAAAAAATTTGTCTTTTCCAGCCACCTCACAAATTCAAATTTGAGATAGGAGAAGAGGTTATCAGATCCATATTTTGAGGATCTGAAACTGCTTGTAAAGGCTATAAAGCCTATCAATTTTAGAGACTAAGGGTTTGACTTTGAGTTGTAAACTCTATTGTTATTGTGATACAGACACTTTCTTTAATATACTCAGCCTACAAGCTTCTTTCATTGTTATTGTCAGACTTTCTTTTCATTTCTATTCTATGCCTATGAGTTGAAATTATTTCTTTGTCTCTGTTTAAATGTCCTATGGTAACTGTCATCTTACCTTTGATTATTAAACAAGAATCATAAGCATTCACTACTAGTTTTTTGACCCATCATATATATGGTTTATGTGTTCTGGTCAATTGATTGGTTTCTTATTCATCTGATTTACAAACCTATCTGATAATATCTCTTAAAGGCCTTGTACTGTTTGAATATAACTAGATTGTCTTGAATATACAATCCAGTGATTTAGATATTCATCTTGATCCAACCCCACACCCATTATTGAGTAAACAATTACAAAAATAGTTAAGTTACCAAGCATCTCTAAGATACAACCTAGGAGAGTTTCTTGGAGTGATAACACAACTAAAATTGTCAAGCCATCAATCCTTAACAATTTCCAAAGTATTCCTAAACCAATCTGATTCAAAGAAAGCTTCCAGATTTCATTATGTGGTTCTCGATCAATCAAGAATCCTCGCAGATCATTTCTTTCTAAGCTCTTCATTGTTCTGCAATACGTTTTTGGGCACCATCCCCTTTCTCTCAACCCCCAACCCATGCGACCACAAGATGTGGCCCAAGGCTAGGTTGATAGGTGCTTATTTGAAACTTCGGGCCTCCAGCTTCAAAAGTCCAGCTTTAAAATTTCCTAACTCATTTCTCTTCGGGGTGTTGATCTTCCAGAGTAAACCTCCACTTGCCATGTGTCCTTCAACAGATCGAAGGTTGTCAATCATTCGACACTTCAGGCTTCGGGGGTTTGTGGCCCACCCGTTTCGTTTTCTTCTGGAGTGTCCTTCTTTCGGAGCTAGTCTCTTATCTCCATGCATCTGTTGGCTCAGGGTTTCGATGTTCGAGCACTAACATGTCACATCACTTAATGCCTTTCAATTTGTGGGGCACGCATCGACGGTTTGGAGTAACCTGACTTTTGCCCCACAATTTTTCTGACACTGACACATAACCCCTCGGTGAAACTGTGGTTTGGATTGCAGGAACGCCTTGGGGAATTAAATCCCATGCAACTTGGGTCCTTGCAATGCCTCATGGTCACCAATATTGGTGTATAATGATCAACGCCAGTGTGGGACCACTAACCATGCTCAAACGGAGTGCCACGTGGCAGAATACTAACGATTGACATGTGGCCCAATCAGATGGGTGACACATGTCACGTTCCAAAGAGAATTTCAATATTTGACAGGTCTAAAACCCACTGACATGTGGCACACATCCCATGTTTCCATTTCATTCCCGATGATATCATCATGCCAGGGCACTCTGGAATTTCGGGCTTCAAAAGTTTTTACGCCTGCTTCCTTCCAGTCTCCCGAATTCTGAATTTTCGAACTTCTTTACCATCTGGGTCCACATAGTACAGATGCCCATAATCTAGGTGGGGGAACATGGAAGGTATAGGATAGGTCCACATCACCTCCAGGTGATGTCATCATGACTCACCACTTGGCTCTTCGGGGCTTCAGGAGTTCTCACCTCAACACATAATAATTCTCTCGAACAAGCCAATCTGCTGACACGTGTCCCTCTTGACAGACGTTCCGGATTAGCTCCAGAATTCGGAGATCTAGGAGATCTCTGCCCTTCATACCACGTCGTAACTTCCACCCATGACTTGATCCAACAATTCTAGTCCAACTTCAGCCCAATCCAATGGTCGATCTCTTCTCCCCCAATCTACGGTGTAGATCCACTTCGGGAACTTCGGGGCTTCGGGCCTTCGACCTCTTCCGCTCTATAACACATAACTTCGTTGAAGTCTCAAATTCTAAAGGACTTGCAGATTAACCCTCCTGCACTTTTCTTCGGATCTGACGGTCAGGAATTGTCCTCCTTCTCCTGAACAGATTCTAATGGCCCACATTACTTGACGGCCCAATACCACGTCTGTCATGGTTTTATAATACCGCTACACCTCCTAAGCTTTGTAACATGACCAAGCTAACCTCTTGTCACTCGGAATGCTCTGAGGTTCAAAATTTGTTCCTCTTGACACAATTTCCCCCTGAAACTTTGGTTCCAATGACCACTTATCTGGCCCATCCAAGCTCAGTGCTTGAACCTTGGCTCTGATACCAATTTGGAATGTCCTCGGCCACCCCATAGGTGGGAACGTTACTACCAATAACTGAACTATAATCTTCTCGATCTCTTGTACCAATTTGTAATGTCCCCAACCCCTCAACTTGTCACCACGGGGAACGCAACTATGGAATTTCACTGTAATTTTGTCCTTTTGTTCGGATACCACTTTGTGGAATCCCCGAAACATACATATAT
>SNQJ01S0006511.1:299208-310734 GCA_010110895.2 Picea sitchensis | reverse complement strand
TCCTTCCTTTATTATTATCCAGCAAATGAAGGGATACAACCTACAGCAAAACCCGTTGTAACTTCCTCTTCTTTCTCTCACAGTCTCCTCTCTCAGAATACAATATTCACCATCATCAATAACCGCAATACATTTCCCTCAGAAAAGAGGGTTTCCTTCTAGGGAAAAAACCCTAACATAATCTCTATCGTTAGATCTGCAACCTTATAATGAGCGGTCTAGATTTACAATGAAATTACAATATACTTTTACAAGGCAATTTTTTCTCTGGGGGCCCGCTTGCCCCCAGACCCCCCAGTCGGGGGGATGGACCCCGCAGAGGGGGTACCCCCCTCTCTGCACTCCCCCGCGTGGAAGAGTTTACATACTTCTGGGGTGTAAATACTTCATGGGGTATAAACACGGCTGAAAGCAAGGACCTTTGAATCAGAAAGATAATCAGGCTCCACAACCAACAGAATGCTAGTGCTCGGAATGCGTCATTGGTAGAATACATGAACGTGTACATTCACAACAAGAGGAAATTGCAACACTTAAAACCCAAATGGAACAACAATTTCATGCCCATGAGCAATGCCACAATGAGGAATTGGCCCTAGTCATCCGCGTTGTCAACATGAAATCAACTCTGATTTGCTCCATTCATTGGTCCAAACAACAACAAGGCACCTAAGAGCACAATCATCCAGCTGTATTCACAGAATCCAGAGATTCAAACTAAGCATCACGCCTACAAATTCATTTGATTGCTCCTATTGACCCAACATCAATGCAATCAAAACACCCAGACCCAGTAGCAACTCAGGAGAACAAGGCCTCTCAGCAGAATGAGGTGGAAACAAATCTGCATTTGCATTAGTTTTGCACATTTAACAAAGTTTTGTATTTGTTATGTTCCTTTGTAGCCATCTTCCCATGACATTTTTGTATAAACTGCACCAATTCAACTCAAATATTACATATAGGTATAGGAACTAAGACATCAGACATTTATGATGCACATTTGACCTATGCGCAAATTGTAATTCTAGTTGTTTTTTGAGAAATCCATGCCTTTTTCTAAATACAATTATAATCGTTCTTGTTTTATATATATATTTATTAGTGAACTAAATTTTAAAAAGTATACAGTAGCTTTGAATTTTATAATTAATCTAATTAATATTTTTTCAAAAAAGAAAAAAAAAACTTTAATAATTTCAAAAATATTTAAACATATTTCATTTAAATAAATATCTATTTATTATTAGTTTTAAAAAAAATGCTCACAAAGTCAACAATAAATTATATTAAATAAAAATAACTTTCCAAAAAATTACACTAATTGTTCTATATAAATAATAAAAATCCAAAAAATAAATATAAAGAAAAACAATAATGATTAATAAAAAGAAGAAGTAAAGAAATATCAATTTATAACCACTGCACTTTAATTTCAAACATTGTTACACCATTCTGTATATTACTTCAATAATTAATTCTCTATAATATAAAGATTTCTTCCTAGCAAATTTATACGGACTTGATCAACTATGTCAATTGGTCACATGATCGATCCCTACTACATTCCACCGAAGGCGCCAGACACCTGAGGAAATGGACGCTTTCATGTAATAGCTCTAAAAACCACTGATCATGCCTTCTAACGCCAAGCTGTACTAAATCTGCTCAATTTTATATGGTTTTGTGTGATAGAATAAGATGGAATCATTTGGATGAAGTCTAAAACATTGGATTAAAAAACATACACAAGTTTCCTTTTACTAATAGAATAAGATAATTTTGTACATTTTAGGTCGGAAAAAACATATGGACGCAATTTAAATCTCAAGGTGGGAGTGGAAACTTAAAATTGGACCATATTGGAAACCCATGGTTACAATCATATTGTAATTTAAGTTAAATTACAAAGGTACTAACCAATTTTTTCTAGTTGTATCTAGAAACCATATATAATAAAACTGATGAAATGTATTGGACAAAATAATTAATAGCATTAATTTAATATGTTGTGCATCATAATGGAGACTTGTTATCTTCTTCAACTGAAATAGTAAACATAATTTTATCTTTGAAATAGAAAATCAAAATTATAGAAAATCTTTTTTATTTTAAACGTACATAGGGAAGAGGAAGACATGTACCAAAATAAAAAGTATCTCACCTTCCTACAAAAACAACACGTCCTTTGTATGAATGGCATCACATATTGCACAATGTCCTTTATATCCATTTCATCACATCTTGCATAATAGAAACTACCTCACACATACACATCTAAGCATGTTAAAATAAATCATGAATCCAAATTTTGCAAACCCTTAATTATTTAAAATCATGAAATTAGAAATAAAATCAATGCCCTAAAAAGTATTCAACCTAACAAAAAGAGGATGTCAAAAACATAAATCAACATTGGTGTATCGTTTAAATAAATATTTAAATAAGGAATATGTTTATATATTATATCATGGCCATAGATAAGGGAGGTATAACCCAGTAACAAAGGATCTTGTTTTATGAATGAATTTCATACATGAATAGCTAATTGACTAACTATGGGTACCCTTAAATCAAGTAAGGGATTACTAAGCTAAGGTGGGACACCCCTCACCAAGATTTTCTTTGCAAAATTTCCTAGTTTGTTTTATGAGTGATTAAAGAGGCAAGCAGAGATTATCCTTATCATTCACCCTCAAGAGCCTGAAATTTGGAATCAAGAAATGGTTGAGAGGCTTGAAACCCAAGATATCAAGTGGACTCATGTTGTTGATTTCTAGTTTGAGCGAGTCAAATAAGGATATGTTGTATATTTTTTTGTTGATTATAGAACAACGTTTAGCACAGTTGGAAGGGAGTTTGAGGTTGGACCAAGAGGAGTATTACTGGAGATTGTATCCCTATGGATTAAGATGATTTTTTTGGATAAAGAGTTAATGTGAATGAGACTAGACAACATTGTAGTGTAATTCCTTGAGACAGGGAGTTGGGAGAAGAAGGAGGGTGAGATGCAAAGAAGAGTAAAGGAAATATGGATCCATAGGAGTAGAAGAGAGCCAACACCAAATGTTATGATAGAAGGAATGTATTACGAGAAGCAATATATAAGGTGTAGTTGAATTGTTTGAGGAAGAGAGGAGAAGGCACACTGAGTAGTAATAGAGTAGAAGAGAGAAGAGATGAAGCATCGTTGGAGTGTGTTGTAGAGTAGGTCATGCCAGAGGTGCGTGCAGGAAGAAATGAAGAGGTGACATGTGGGTGCAGCAAGCAAGATGGGGATGTTGGAGTAGGATTAGAGGATGGGAAGCTAAATACATAGGATTCAACATTGTCGCAACAAATACTATGTCACGGATATTTGAATTTTATACTAACTCCACCTAATTATGATAAATAGATATGAAATGTGTTGACCTATGTTAAAAACATGGTTGTCTCTCAAATAAATATCGTAAGACAGAAGACATTTCAACAGAGGTACCAAAATGAAACTATTTTTTTCCTTTGGATAAAGAGAAAGAAGAATAATACTTGGATAAAATTTTGATCATGTAAAAGACCGATCGAGCTCCAATTTCCATTACCTCCTCATTTTAATGATCTCCAAGATTCCATAGATATTTTTCTAGCCATGCGATGATCATCAATATCAAATCAAGAAGATAAAAACTGAAAAACAATATGAGGTGCACCCAAAAAGGGGGGAGTAAAAGGGGATGATAAGTAATTCTAATTTTCCCAAATCTCCTAGCCTTTGTATTTTCACCATGCACCTTATTAAAATACCAACCATCAATCATTGAATGCAAGTGGTGGTTGGTGGGAGAGTCCATCTGCCTTATTTATGAGAGCATGGGGGTTGAGTACAAGCCTTGAGGAGTGTGAGAGTCTCCATCTCTTTTGCAATTCAAACCTCCTAGGAATTTTGAATTATCTCTTTTCGTGTGCCCTCCATTCATCATTTGAATTGACTAGTATAGTGATGTATTCCATTCCTTTTGATGGCATTCATTTGCATGGAGAGACTGTATTCGCCTAGAAACCATTTGCTTATGTATTGTTGTGTTATATTCTCATGTTATAGATGGTAATTGGAATCGATGAAAACTGAGAAAGATGGCACACCTAAGATAGACATGGAAGGCTACAAAGGAGCATGGATGTTGGGTTGATAGGAAACCACACCCACTTTCTTGTAGATCATTGCTCATTGATTGATCAAGAGTCGTCACTAAAATATATTAGGTTTTCATCAAGGCATACAATAGATTGGGATTCTTTTTCACACCCTAATGAACTATTTATTAGAGAAAGAGTACATATCTAATGTTTTGTGTAACAATGAGGGGAGTGTCATAGATAGGTTGAATTATGATTACCTATAGTGTTTTGTGTTGAACTATTTGGCCAAGACTAAGATCTATTGGGTTGGGTGAGTGACTTGAGTGCCTATAGTCAGTTTCATTCACCCTAAAGGCCTTGTAGCCTGACTTGGGGGTGACATCCATAGTGAATTTCCCACGATTGCGTGGAAGATTGCTAGCCAATAGCCATTTTCCTTGGACTAGTTTATTATGAACATATGTGTTCCATCTTTGCGTATGAATTCCCATTTGTGATTTTCTTTATTAATTTGGTATTTGATTATGTGCGAATATAGAAATGGAATTCATGGTTGGATGCATGTTGCGTAAATTTAAAATCATGAAATTAGAAATAAAATTCATGCCCTAAAAAGTATTCAACCTAATAAAAAGAGGTTGGCAAAAATTTAAATCAACAATGGCATAGATAATGCATCATTTAAATAAATATTTAAATAAGGAATATGTTTATATATTATATTATGGCCATAGATAAGGGAGGTATAACCCAGTAATGAAGGATGGACCAAATATTTTAGAACAACATAGAGGGACAAACCATGCCTCCTTCCTTTGTTGTGAATAAATTTCACATATGAATAACTAATTGAATAACTATGGGTACCCTTAAATCATGTAAGGGCTTATTGAGCTAAGGTGGAACACCCTTCACCAAGATTTTCTTTGAAAAATTTCCTAGTTTGTTGTATGAGTGGTTAAAGATGCAAGTAGAGATTATCCCTATCATTAACCCTCAAGAACCTAAAATTTGGGATCAAGAAATAGTTGAGAGGATTGAAACCCGAGATAACTAGTGGACTCGTGTTGTTGATTTCTAGTTCGATCAAGCCAAAGAAGGGTATGTTGTATATTTTTCTATCGAGTATAAAACATCTTTCAACATAGGTGAAAGGGAATTTGAGGTCATACCAAGAAGATAATTACTGGAGATTGTATCCCTTTGGATTAAAATCATTTTTGTGGATAAAGGGTTAATGGGAATAAGATGAGACACCATTGCAGTGTAATCCTTTGCGACGGGGGGTTGGGGGAAGAAAGAGGGTGAGATGTAGAGAAGAGTAGAGGAAATATGGATCCATAGGAGTAAAAGAGAGCCAACAACGAATGTTATGAGAGAATTAATGTATTACGAAAAGTAGTATAGAAAGTGTAGTTGAATTGTTTGAGGAAGAGAGGAGAAGACACACTTAGTAGTAGTAGAGTAGAAGAGAGAAGAGATGAAGTGTCGTTGGAGTGTGTTATAGAGTAGGTTGTGCCAGAGGTGCGTGCAGGAAGAAATGAAGAGGTGCCATGTGGGTGCACCAAGCGAGATGGGGATGTTAGAGTAGGATTAGAGGGTGGGGAGCCAAATACCTGGGATTAAACATCGTCGCAACAAAAAATATGTCACAGATATTTGAATTTTATAGTACTCCACCTAATTCTGATAGATAGATATGAAATGTGTGCACCTATACTGAAAAACATGGTCGTCTATAAAATAAATATTGTAAGACATAAAACATTTCAACAGAGGTACCAAAATGAAACTAATTTCTCCTTCCGATAAAGAGAAAGGAAAATATTACTTGGGTAAAATTCGGATCATGTCAAAGACCGATCGAGCTCAAATTTCCCTTACCTCCTAATTTTAATGTACTCCAAGATTCCATAGATTTTTGTCTAGCAATGCGATGATCATCGATATGAAATCAAGAAGATAAAAACTGAAAAAAAATATGAGGTGCACCCAAAAAGGGGGGAATCCAAGGGGCTGATAAGTAATCCTAAATTCCCCAAGTCTCCTAGCCTTCAGATTTTAACCATGCACCTTATTAAAATAAAAAACATGAATCATTGAATGCAAGTGGTGGTTGGTGGGGAAGTCCATATTCCTTATTTATGATAATGTTAACTCTCCAAGAGTCACTCCCAGACTGCAAATGGGAGTAAGCTTGGTAACAAAGAATTTTATTTGAATAGGATTTAATTTCAAGTGGATCAATGAGAAAAAGAAAGATAAAAGGAAGCAAGTTAACTATAGATCAGTAACATGCCTTTGGGCAATGGAGTCACAAACACTATACTCATTGAAGGCATTAAAGTTGCTCATCAAACAAAAATATTTATATCTTTGAAAGATGGAAGAATAAAGACAGAAAACATAAGATAGAATGTTCACTAAACATAGATCTTCGCAATTTAATGAATCAATAGATACTTGAATAGAACATAACTGATGTGAAAAAATACAACAGAATGACTAATGGGAAAAATACAATAGATCCTCTACTTCTTAGGGATCCATAAACCATTGGTAGCCTTTGATCCTCAAATATGTGATATATTCAAATAACAAGACACATAAAACAAAAGAATTACAGTCTGGAAATTACATCTCGTATGATTCTTCAATAGCAGTAATAGATTACAACCCCCCTGCCCCTTCGGCTTACAAACTGATATATCTACATTCCCCTTGTTCTTAAATACCTCTTGGGTCTTTTACAAGCCTCCAAAAAACTCCCAAGATTTTATAGATTTTAATAAAAATAGTAAATGAGAAACACTCCTGCCACAAAAACTAGAACGGGGCCAGGTGTCTCGGGTTGTTGGGAATACAGGAGTCGATTCTCTTTTTGTTGTTGAATCCTTAACTTTGAAATTTGCAGTTTACTCGCCATCTGTCTCTAACTGATCCTGAAATCATTGATTGTTGCCTTGAAGTCCGGGGTGTCCCTTAACTATCTCCTCAAAATCAAGAATGTGATTTGATTGACCTGTGATATGAATGCATATCCCTTGGGCAGGTGTCCCTCCATATTTCAACTGAACTGATAGAAATTTTCATAACCTTATCTTCCCAATTTTCAATCATATGTTTGTCCAAAACCTCCAGATCACGAGTTCACAACACCTGGAGCTGTGAAATGGTTGATACAGGCTAGCGCTGCCACCTATAAATTTGATGTTGACAACTGAGCTCATCTCATTCTAGAAACTTCATAGCTAGTTGTCTTAGTGAATCCATGGAGACCTTGTAGAGGGTCTTTACAAAATCAACTATTTCCTCACTGTTTAACCTTTGACTATGTGCAAATACATGATTGATTTCAAAACTTCCAATTTTTTCAAGAATGTTCAAGTTTGAAACCAAATGTGCATCTACTCTGTAGTTACTATTCCTGAAGCATAACCTCCAACACCAACACTATCATAAGAACCCCGCCGAGCTATTGATGAATAGCTTCATGGCGTTATGGCTTGTCAATTAGGTGCTCGAGGCTTTGAAGTTTCTCATAAATATGAACTCACAACATATTTTTTGCGATCCTAAGAAATACAAAGAATACCAAACTGCTGACAAAATTATGTTGGGGGGAAAATGAATAAACTCCCAGGGCACAAAACACTGCATCACGAAATAATGACCGCTACAAT
The DNA here is from genome assembly GCA_010110895.2 of Picea sitchensis. Taxonomy (NCBI): domain Eukaryota; kingdom Viridiplantae; phylum Streptophyta; class Pinopsida; order Pinales; family Pinaceae; genus Picea; species Picea sitchensis. The sequence goes on along the minus strand of SNQJ01S0006511.1, from coordinate 302,929 downwards.
GCAAGGCGAAGTGCATGTTCACTTACTCTTCCTCTTGGCACTATCTATTGTGTTTTCCTTTGTATTGATGCTCGTTGTTCGATCTATGGACACCTCGGAGAGAATATGACTCCAAATTCATTTCTCCAACGGACGCTACCCTGTATACACTATGCATCAATCGAATGTTGAAATCATACAAGAAGAGCTTCATCTGGGCTTGAGTTTTTCAACGAGATCCTTTTTTTTTTTTCTATGATGGCAAGCCAAATCCAATGATTCTTGGCATCTATATGTTTAAGAGTTTGACATTTGGCCTTTGATTTCATATCTAAATATTTTGTGGAATTTCATCCTTCAACGCCTGGTGCGCTATGATAATTTGTAGAAAAGACAAAATATCCCTGCTTGGCACTCAGAACCATTCATTTAACACCTAGCAACTGTGAAATTCGACATTTGTTGTGGCATATTGCTAGAACATTTAGCAATTAGCACCTTGGAGGATAAGCAGTGTTGCATTTTCATTTTTGCATTGTGGGAGATATACCACATTTGTTAGGTGCAACACTTCTTTCGTGTTTAAATACACCAGCATTTCGGTACATTTTTTACGTGTAGTGCAACATGAAAGCCCCCCATGGGCTCCTCCTCCATATAGCTTAGTGCTTGTGCGGTAGGCTCTAAATTGTATGTTGAAAGTGTGGTTAACCCTTGTTGTGTTTGTGACATGTGATTAACTTGTGGAGTTCAAAATTCCATGTTTCCTCAACCTTGGGCTTAACTTAGAGTTTGGGTCCATTGACCCGAAATTTTTTAGCTCAAATTATAATCTCGAGAAGCCAATATTGGCTTAAAATCCAAAAAGAGATTTTGTTTCCCTAAAATGTAAAATGCTGCCAAAATCTCTTCTTAGTGAATCTAGGTCAAAACCATTTTGTTTTTTTCAAGATAGGTAATGAAAATCTAAGGCTCAAAAGGTTAAATCAAAGACCAAATGAAAGCGAAAGGGATCAAAGTTGAACCTAGGTTTATGATAATCATGAAAGGATACGAACTAAATCACCTTCCTAGATGTATTTCAAATCAATCCAAGAAGCATTAGAAACCTTAAGGGACTCGTAAGCAACAAAAAAGGAAAGAGGCTAGCAAGATGAAGGTTTGGCATATGAAATTTTTACTAGAAACAACACAAGAACCAAATATCTGGACAAAAGTTGATGAGGAAACATAAAACTTTGATGGTGCACTTTTGAGTGCTAATAGAGAGTGTGGGGATTGACTGCAAACCTTGAGAAGTGTGAGAGAATCCATCTCTTTTGGGATTCAAACCTCCTAATAATTTTGAATTATCTCTTTCCTTGTGCCCTCCATTCATGCATTTGAGTTGACCAATATAGTGATGTATTTCATTCCTTTCGATGAAATTCATTTGCATGGAGAGACTTTATTTGCCTAGTAACCATTCTCTTATGTATTGTTGAGTTATACTCTCATGCTATATATGGTAATTGGAATCGATGAAAGATGAGAAATATGGCACACCTAAGATATCTCTTATCTTGAGTTATCTCTTTTCTTGTGCCCTCCATTCATGCATTTGAGTTGACTAATATAGTGATGTATTCCATTCCTTTCGATGGCATTAATTTGCATGGAGAGACTCTATTCACCTAGAAACCATTCACTTATGTATTTTTGAGTTATAATCTCGTGCTATATATGGTAATTGGAAACGATGAAAGCAGAGAAAGATGGCACACCTAAGATAGATATGGAAGGCTACAAAGAAGCATAGATGTTGGGTTGATAGGAAACCATGCCCACTTTCTTGTAGATTATTGATCATTGAGTGATCAAGAGTAGTGACTAAAATCTATTGGGTTCTCCTAAAGGTAGACAATAGATTGGTCTCCTTTTGCACACACACTAAGGAACTATTTATCAAAGAAAGGTTATATTCCTAATTTTTTGTGCGATAATGAGGGGAGTACTATAGCTAGGCTGGATCAATGATTACCTATAGTGTTTTGTGTTGAACTGTTTGGCTAGGAATAAGAGAAATTGGGTTGGGTGAGTGACTCGAGTGCCTATAGTGATCCGAAAATGGATCCAGAAGCCTGATAAGGCTTGAAAAATGCTCAAAAATGAAAGTGCTCGGAATGCGACGAAACCTGTGCCATTGCGTCCATCTCGTCTTCCTGATTCCGGTGGTATAATTTTTATCGCAAATGGAGTCCGTATGAGGAAGATATCGCGTTCTGTCCGAAAAGCCAAACAGGCAAAATTTTGGATGCTGACTGTACCTGTCCGTACAGTCCGTATAGACACGTGTCAATCCGTACAGCTGACGTGGCAGGGCCGTACAGCTGACGTGGGCCAACCAGAAGGCGACACGTGGCAGACGGAGATGACGACACGTGGCAGCATCGGGATGCGACAGGTGGCAGGTCCGTACGGAGGACACGTGGCATCACCAGGACGCGACACGTGTCAGGTGATTTTGGCACTTTGGGCGTACGATCGGCCAATTATGAGGTGACATGTGTCACCACTCACAGGGTGACACGTGGCACGCTGATGTCAGCATTGACGTGGCGACCGTACGATGACTTGGCAGGATGACGTCAGCATGGACACGTGGCAGCATGGCAGAGGCGTACGGTGGTTGACGTGTCGGCACACGTGGGCCAATCACAGGCTGACACGTGGCATTCTCTCATTGGAAAAAAGGGTGCCACGTGGCCCACTCAGGGGCTGCCACGTGGCACCCCAGGATTCGTTGATTGGTTTATGTTGTAAAATTTGGTTTTAGCTCGGCGTGGAATTGAACACGAGACCTCCGGGCAGCTACGGCTTAACACATTCGGGCTAGCCAACATAGCGGCGGGCAGTTCTTGTAACGTAAACGGTTCAAATATTATTTGAATTGGGTTGTCGGTTCACACGGCGGGAAAAAGGCCGGGGCTTAACCCCGGCCCTCGACTATACATATGGCCGTTCCACGAACCAGGAGCTATACCGGTTGGCGCGGGGGACTGTTGTAACCGAATTAAACCATGGCCATATGGCCAGCGATATGACCGGCGTGAATGCAGCGGGGCGGTTATAACAAATGGACCCGGTCCTATGCGCAAGACAATAGAATCGGGAGTTGTTACCGTGAGCGTCGGGCGGGTGGTTATACCCTTTAGCCCGCGGCCATATAGATAGCCACGTGACCGGGTATCAAGGAGTTTGGCACGAGAATGGGGTGGCCCGCGCTGTGGTGCGTGGCCACATGCCCATGCATACGACCGCAAAGAGGGGGCTGCGCCCATGAATTGGGGGCTGCGGGCCTATTCTAAAGTCAAAAAATGGGTTTTTGTTAACAGTATTGGGTTTTTTTAATTGAATGTGCCTATTATTAACAGAATTATCCCATTTTTGGGGGATATTGGGCATTTTTTGGAGGCCAGATTCTTGGAGGAAGTTGGGGATGTGAAACCAACTCCATTCCTATATAAACCAGGCCTGTTTGAGGCCAATGGACAGTCATTTTTGCAGAGTTATGCTGTTGGAAAGCGAAGCCAAAGACAATTTGTTGCAGGGAAGCCTTTGAGGTGGAAACGTTGTCGGATCGTTTCTGGGAGCTTGGAGCATCAGTTTTGCATGCCGTTTCTTGCATTGGGTTCTAGAGATCTGAGTCAACAAGACCAGATCAGTCTTGTAGCCTTTGGGCATTGCTGAGATGTAATTTTGA
>SNQJ01S0006511.1:264222-285671 GCA_010110895.2 Picea sitchensis | reverse complement strand
ACATTTCTGACAACTGCTTGGATCTTACACTAACCCACTTGACCATTGTTGGGGGGATTAATGGGGTGCCCTAGCAAGCTTGTATCCATGGGTTTTGGTTAGCCACCAAGGGGGATTTGAAGAGCCATCGTCCGCTCCCACCATATTACCATTTTAGATCTTATCTCCCATACATCCATCCCATTCCCCTAGTCCAGGCATTAGGATGACCTATTTGAGGGGTTACACTTTTTCCTGTGGGAAGAAGGGGCTAAAGGCCCAGGAGGTAAAAGCAGTTGGTAAGAGATAAAAGCCATAGGGAATAAAGCCTAGAGATGCCTCGCCCAGGGATCCCCGAGAAGGCAATAAAAGGCCTCTCGATAAGAAACAAAAGGGACCCAAATAAAAATAATAAAACAAGACCTAACCAAGAGGATGGGAGGTCTCATCACGAGCCGGCCCATTATGTTCATAGGTATCTAGCAGTATGACATTGCCATTATCTGGTTACCATGCCAGGGCAATGACCCTTGGTTGCATGGCCAAGGGAAAGGGGGTCTCATCACGAGCCAGCCTTGTCATTTCTGCGAAAATACTCGTGGGTAACACTATCATCTCTGGTCACCACGCCAAGGCAGTGTCCTCTGGTCAGACCTTGAAAGAAAAAGTAATGAAGAAAGAATAAAGGCAATAAAGGGGCTTGGAAAAAACTACATCCATGATAGGTACAACTCGCCTCCTACAAAGGCACCCACGAATAATACATGCCCCTGGTCTTCACTATGTCTGGACATCCTTAGACCATATCACCTCATATTGCATGGCTTGAACAATGTCCTTTGGAGACTTTCCTCTTCTTATGGATACTGGCCCAATAGGTTACCTTATCTTTTTCTTCAGCTTTGTATAGTAGATCAGTGTAATATATTTGAGCTATTAGAGGATATGCTAGGGTTTTTATGCATGTATTTGATAAAATTAATGATGAGATATGATTGACATTGCTATGATCCCGAGGACTAATGAACCCATGGAGGGCGAAGTTTTTGATGTGCAGGACCATGCCTGAAGGATAGGTACCAGTGGACCGGTACACATGGGGAGATGATTAGCTCGGACCTCCATGGGGCTGAAGAGCCCATCAGATGGTTGTTGGGATCCTATCAGTGGCAGAGACAGGACAGTGTTATGATGAGCCTTTGCACGTGAAGAAAAGAAGGACGTTCCACCCAGGACACTTTGGTTGAGCCCGGCCTAGGGGGAATCACCCACTTCAGATGGACCGTTTTCCTCTTGATGGACAGGATGTCACTTAGGATATCTAGACATCACCTTGAGCATGTGGCAGTTTGATGGGCTACTAGCACGTGTGGCAGCTTGGAGGAGCCCTAAAAGGGCTAACATCTGACTTCTGGATACTGGACATGCCCAAAAGGGGCCAACGTCTCCCTCAGAAGGGCTTGACGTCCCACCTTTTTCTCATTTTGTGTATTTTACTTAGCAGTTAATGTAAAAACAGTGTAATTTTTGTAGTAAGCCTTGTCGGCTATTTTAATGACCTATTTTGTAAATTAAAGGTCATGGAAATGATAGATATTGAGGATGTTTTTCCCTCATTTGGAGATAACACAACTCACTCTCTTGTGAGATCTTAATTCTTGCGCCCTACTAGGGTATTTTTGGTGTTTTAAAGTGAGGCGCAACTCTTGAAGGAGGATTTCTCTTGGCATTTATGGAATTTCTCTCATGGAAGGTTTACAACTAGGGTTTGCATATGCTTTTCTTCATGATATGTAAGTGTTTTTCCTGCAAAACTTCTTGATTGAATGGTTGTAGGTTATTATTCTTTCATTTACTTATAAATTTGTTGATTTTCAAACCCTAAGTAGCAAGCACACAAGTAGGTCATTGCTACATGTCCCCTTGTTGAGAAATAGTTTTCAGCCATTGAAGAAAGAAGATATAGCCTAGTCGTTACTACACTTGTCTTCCTTTTTTCTGAGCTAGCATTGAAGTTATAGGTTGGAAAGAGGAGACGTCCTAGGCCTAGTTGACTACACCTAGGGTTTCACCTTCTAGGGTTTGAAGGCCTTGCCTTTGCAACACTTTCTCCCTTAAATTTATACTTTGAGCTAGTTGTTTTGCCAAGTTTATTTAGAGAAGGAGGAAAGAGCACGAGGCCTTTCTTAAGAAACACCGGAGTGAGCCTCTTTCCCCTAAGGTTTTGATTCTAGGGCCCTGCCATTGCAGCACCATAGAACCCTACCTTCCAGTCTCTAAGTTTTAATCCTCCCGATACCTTGTGCCCTTGCTTTTGACTCCATATACCCTAAGGCACTGGTTAGATCTCCAACGTTGAGCCTTCAGTGTGCAAAACCACCTTTTAAAACCCTAAATTCAAAACCCTAACTAACATTACTAACAAAATAAAGGCTGACGTCATAGTGAATATCTCATCTTGACGCAGCAAAGGTGTAATAATAAGCAATTGAGTGATGACATCAAGCATTTATTGAACAAATCATTGATTGAATATATTGTTGGCTTGGTCATTTGGATAGATATTTATGAATTCATGATCTTTCTTAGGCTAATTAACAAAACATTGACTTTCATCTTGTATCTATTGCATTGCTTGTTAAATGAAATCAAATATTTAAAGAAGTACTGACCCTTTGAGTTATAGCCTGCAAATACATATATTGTGTTGTTATTATCTTGTTCCGGGCAGGTGTTTTCAATAGGGCCTACACTTCTTTTATTGGTTGATTAGCCAGACTATCTGATACTGGTGGTAACCTGCGAGGAGGGAAATATTAACACTTGACCTTGTATCCTTTGCCTTTTCAAACCCCAGGTTACAGGGGACGTCTCCCCTGGGCTAACCTCCCTAAACAGAAAGAACCTCCCCATCGAGGTGGCATTGGGTCGGGAAGGTTCCTGTTACGCCAGTTTGTCCTCTATCCTATAGCATGTGACCTAAAATACAAACTGCGCGATAACAGGGCATTATGTTGGAGACTTGTTATCTTCTTCAACCGAAATAGTAAACATAATTGTAGCTTTGAAATACAAAATCAAAATTACATAAAAATATTTTTTTATTTTAAATGTACATAGGGAAGAGGAAGACATGTACCAAAATAAAAAGTATTGCACCTTCCTGCAACAACAACATGTCCTTTGTATGAAGGGAATCACATACTGCACAATGTCCTTTATATCCATTGCATCACAACTTGCATAATAGCAACTCCCTCACACATACACATCTAAGCATGTTAAAAAAAATCATGAATCCAAATTCTGCAATTCGTTAATTATTTAAAATCATGAAACTAGAAATAAAATCGATGCCCTAAAAAGTATTCAACCTAACAAAAAGAGGATGTCAAAAACATAAATCAACGTTGGCATACCGTTTAAATAAATATTTAACTAAGTAATATGTTTATATATTATATTATGGCCATAGATAAGGGAGGTATAACCCAGTAACAAAGGTTCTTGTTTTGTGAATGAGTTTCACACATGAATAACTAATTGACTAATTATGGGTACCCTTAAATCAAGTAAGGAATTACTAAGCTAAGGTGGGACACCCCTCACCAAGATTTTCTTCGCATAATTTACTAGTTTATTGTATGAGTGATCAAACAGGGAAGGAAAGATTATCCTTATCATTCACCCTCAAGAACCTGAAATTTGGGATCAAGAAATGGTTGAGAGGCTTGAAACCCGAGATATCAAGTGGACTCATGTTGTTGATTTCTAGTTCAAGCAAGTCAAAGAAGGGTATGTTGTAGAGTTTTCTATTGAGTATAGCACAACTTTTAGCACAGTTGAAAGGGAGTTTGAGTTCATACCAACAAGAGTATTAGTGGAGATTGTATCCCTATGGATTAAGATGATTTTTGTGGATAAATGATTAATGTGAATGAGACCAGACACCATTTTAGTGTAATGGCTTGTGACGGGGGGTTGGGGGAAGAAGGAGGTTGAGATGCAGAGAAGAGTAAAGGAAATATGGATCCATAGGAGTAGAAGAGAGCCAACACCAAATGTTATGATAGAAGGAATGTATTACGAGAAGCAATATAGAAGATGTAGTTGAATTGTTTGAGGAAGAGAGGAGAAGACACACTGAATAGTAGTAGAGTAGAAGAGAGAAGAGATTAAGTGTCGTCGGAGTGTGTTGTAGAGTAGGTCATACCAGAGGTGCGTGCAGGAAGAAATGAAGAGTTTCCATGTGGGTGCAGCAAGAAATATGGGGATGTTGGAGTAGGATTAGAGGATGGGAAGCTAAATACATCGGATTCAACATTGTCGCAACAAACACTATGTCACAGATATTTGAATTTTATACTAACTCCACCTAATTCTGATAAATAGATATGAAATGTGTTGACCTATGTTAAAAACATGGGCGCCTGTCAAATAAATATCATAAGACATAAGAAATTTCAACAGAGGTACCAAAATGAAACTAATTTTTCCTTCCAATAAAGAGAAAGGAAAATATTACCTGGGTAAAATTTTGATCATGTCATAGACCGATCGAGCTCCAATTTCCCTTACCTTTTCATTTTAATGTTCTCCAAGCTGCCATAGATTTTTTTCAATCCATGCGATGATCATCAATATGAAATCAAGAAGATAAAAACTGAAAAACAATATGAGGTGCACCCAAAAAGGGGGGAGTCAAGGGGATAATAAGTAATCCTAATTTTCCCAAATCTCTTAGCCTTCATATTTTCACCATGCACATTATTAAAATACCAACCATCAATCATTGAATGCAAGTGGTGGCTAGTGGGAAAGTCCATCTTCCTTATTTATGAGAGCATGGGGGTTGAATGCAATTGGTGGCTAGTGGGAAAGTCCATCTTCCTTATTTATGAGAGCATGGAGGTTGAGTGCAAGCCTTGAGTAGTGTGAGAGTCTCCATATCTTTTGGGATTCAAACCTCCTAGGAATTTGGAATTATCTCTTTTCTTGTGCCCTCCATTCATGCATTTGAGTAGACTAGTATAGTGATGTATTCCATTCCTTTCGATGGAAGTCATTTGCATGGAGAGACTCGATTCGCCTAGAAACCATTCGCTTATGTATTGTTGAGTTATACTCTCATGCTATAGATGGTAATTGGAATCGATGAAAACTAATAAATATGGCACGCCTAAGATATCTCTATTCTTGAGTTATCCCTTTTCTTGTGCCCTCCATTCATGCATTTGAGTTGACTAGTATAGTTATGTATTCCATTCCTTTTGATGGAATTCATTTGCATGGAGAGACTATATTCACCTAGAAACTATTCGCTTATGTATTTTTGATTTATACTTTCATGCTATAGATGGTCTTTGGAATCGATTAAAACTTAGAAAGATGGCACACCTAATATAGAGATGGAAGGATACAAAGGAGAATGGATGTTGGGTTGATAGGAAACCATACCCACTTTCTTGTAGATTGTTGCTCATTGATTGATAAAGAGTCGTGACTAAAATCTATTAGGTTCTCATGAAGGTAGACAATAGATTGGGATCCTTCTGCACACCCTAAGGAACTATTTATTAGAGAAAGAGTATAGTTCTAATGTTGTATGCCACAATGAGGGGAGTTTCATAGCTAGGTTGGATCAATGATTACCTATAGTGTTTTGTGTTGAACTATTTGGCCAAGACTAAGATCTATTGGGTTGAGTGAGTGACTTGAGTGCCTATAGTCACTGTCTTTCACCCTAAAGGCCTTGTAGTCTGACTTGGGGGTGACATCCATAGTGGATTGCCCACGGTTGCATGGAATATTGCCAGCCAATATCCACTTTCCTTGGACTAGCTTATTATGAACATATGTGTTCCATCTTTGGGTATGAATTCCCATTTGTGATTTTTTTTATTAAGTTGGTATTTTCTTATGTGTGAATCTAGAAATGGAATTCATGGTTGGATGCATGTTGTGTAAATTTAAAATCATGAAACTAGATATAAAATTGATGCCCTAAAAAGTATTCAACCTAATAAAAAGAGGTTGCAACAAAAATTTAAATCAACATTGGCATAGAGAATGCATCGTTTAAATAAATATTTAAATAAGGAATATGTTTATATATTATATTATGGCCATAGATAAGGGAGGTATAACTCAGTAACAAAGGATGGACCAAATATTTTAGAAAAATATAGAGGGACAAACCATGCCTCCTTCCTTTGTTGTGAATGAATTTCACATATGAATAACTAATTGACTAACTATGGGTACCCTTAAATCAAGTAAGGGCTTACTGAGCTAAGGTGGAACACCCTTCACCAATATTTCTTTGCAAAATTTCCTAATTTGTTGTATGAGTGGTTAAAGATGAAAGTAGAGATTATCCCTATCATTAACCCTCAATAACCTAAAATTTGGGATCGAGAAATGGTTGAGAGGCTTGAGACCCGAGATAACAAGTGGACTTGTGTTGTTGATTTCTAGTTCGATCAAGTCATAGAAGGGTATGGTTTATATTTTTCTATCGAGTATAAAACATCTTTCAACACGGTTGAAATGGAGTTTGAGGTCGTACCAAGAGGAATATTACTGGAGATTGTATCCCTTTGGATTAAGATTATTTTTGTGGATAAAGGGTTAACGAGAATAAAACAAGACACCATTGTAGTGCAATCCCTTACGACGGAGGGCTCGGGGAAAAAGGAGGGTGAGATGTAGAGAAGAGTAGAAGAAATATGGATCCATATGAGTAGAAGAGAGCCAACAACGAATGTTATGAGAGAATGAATGTACTACGAGAAGTTGTATAGAAAGTGTAGTTGAATTGTTTGAGGAAGAGAGGAGAAGACACAATTAGTAGTAGTAGAGTAGAAGAGAGAAGATATGAAGTGTCATTTGAGTGTGTTGTAGAGTAGGTTGTGTCAGGGGTGCGTGTAGGAAGAAATGAAGAGGTTCCATGTGGATGCAGAAAGCAAGATGGGGATGTTAGAGTAGGATTAGAGGATGGGGAGCCAAATTCCTAGGATTGAACATCGTCACAACAAAAAATATGTCACAGATATTTGAATTTTATAGTAATCCACCTAATTCTGATAGATAGATATGAAATGTGTTGACCTATGTTGAAAAACATGGCCGTCTATAAAATAAATATCGTAAGACATAAAACATTTCAACAGCGGTAACAAAATGAAACTAATTTTTCCTTTCGATAAAGAGAAAGGAGAATATTACCTGGGTAAAATTCGGATTATGTCAAAGACCGATCGAGCTCAAATTTCCCTTACCTCCTCATTTTAATGTACTCCAATATGCCATAGATTTTTGTCTAGCCATGCGATGATTATGGATATGAAATCAAGAAGATAAAAACTGAAAAACAACATGAGGTACACCCAAAAAGGGGGGAGACCAAGGGGCTAATAAGTAATCCTAAATTTCCCAAGTCTCCTAGCCTTCATATTTTAACCATGTTCCTTATTAAAATACCAACCATCGATCATTGAATGCAAGTGGTGGTTGGTGCGGAAATCCATAGTCCTTATTTATGAGAATGTTAACTCTCCAAGAGTCACTCCCAGACTGCAAATGGGAGTAAGCTTGGTAACATGGAATTTGATTTGAATAGGATTTAATTTCAAGTGGATCAATGAGAAAAAGAAAAAGAAAAGGAAACAAGTTAACTATAGATCAGTAACATGCCTTTGGGCAATGGAGTCACAAACACTCTACTCATTGAAGGCATTAAAGTTGCTCATCAAACAACAAGATTTATATGTTTGACAGATGGAAGAATAAAGACAGAAAATATAAGATAGAATGTTCACTAAACATACATCTTCTTAGTTTAATGAATCAACATATACTTGAATAGAACATAATTGATGGGAAAAATAAAATAGATCCTTTGTTTCTTAGGGATCCATAAACCATTGGAAGCCTTTGATACTCAAATCTGTGATATATTCAAATAAGAAGACACATAAAACAAAAGAATTACAATCTGAAAATTACATCTCTTATGATTCTTCAATAGCAATAATAGATTACAACCCCCTGCCCCTTCGGCTTATAAACTGATATATCTACATCCCCCTTTTTACTGAATACCTCTCGGGTCTTTTACAACTCTCCAAAAAACTCCCAAGCTTTTACAAATTTTAATAAAAATAGTAAATGAGAAACACACCTGCCACAAAAACTGGAACGTGACTAGGTGTCTCGGGTTGTTGAGACTACAGGAGTTGATTCTCTTTCTGTTGTCAAATCCTTAACTTAAAAATTTAGAGTTTATTTTTCATCTGTCTCTAACTGATCCTGAAATCACGGATTTCTGCCTTGAAGTCTGGGGTGTCCCTTAACTCTCTCCTCAAAATCAGGGATGTGCTTTGATTAACCTGTGATCTGAGCGCATCTCCCTTGGTCAGGTGTTTCTCCAGCTTTCAACTGAACTGATAGCAGTTTTTGTAACCTTATCTTCCCAATTTGCAACTGTATGTTCCTCCAAAACCTCCATATCACGAGTTCACGGCGCCTGGCACTGCGAAAATGTTGATACAGGCTGGAGTTGCCACCTATAACTTTGATGCTGACAACTGAGCTCCTCTCATTCTAGAAACTTCATAGCTATTTGTCTCAGTGAATCCATGGATACATTGTAGAGGGCCTTTACAAAATCAACTATTTCCTCACTGTTTAACCTTTGGGTATGTGAAAATACATGATTGATTTCAAAACTTCCATTTTTTTCAAGAATGTTCAAGTTTGAAACCAAATGTGCATCTTCTCTATAGTTACAATTCCTGAAGAATAACCTCCAAAACCAACACTGTCATAATAACCCCGTCGAGATGTTGATGAATAGTTTGATGGCGTTATGGCTTTTCAATTAGGTGCTCGAGGCTTTGAAGTTTCTCATAAATATGAACTCACGACAAAAAAAAATTGATCCTAAGAACCACAAAGAATACCAAACTGCTGACAAAATTATGCTGGAGGAAAAATGCATAAACGCCAGGGCACAAAACACTGCATCATGAAATAATGACCGCTACAATGCAAGGTGAAGTGCATGTTCACTGTCTCTTCTTCGTGGCACTGTCTAGTGTGTTTTCCCTTGTATTGATGCTTGGTGTTCGGGCTATGGACAACTCAGAGAGCAACTGACTCCAAATTGATTTCTCCAATGGGCGTTGCCCTGTATACACTATGCATCAGTCTAATGTTGAAATCATACAAGAAGAGCTTCATTCGAGCTTGATTTTTTCAACAAGATCCTCTTTTTTTCTGTGATGGCAGGCCAAATCCAATGATTCTTGGCATTTGCGTGTTTAAGAGTTTGACATTTGGCCTTTGATTTCATATCTGTAGATTTCATGGAATTTCATACTTCAATGCTTGGTGCACTATGATAATTTGTAGAAACGACAAAAGATCATTGCTTGGCACTCAAAACCATTCATTTAACACCTAGCAACTGTGAAATTCGACATTTGTTGTGGCATAGTGCTGAAACATTTAGAAATTAGCGCCTTTGACGATAAACATCATTGCATTTTCATTTTTGTGTTGTGGGATATATACCACATTTGTTGGGTGACAATACTTCTTTGGTGTTTATATACACCAGCATTTCATAACATATTCGACGCATAGTGCAGTATCAAAGTCCCCCATAGGCTCCTCCTCCATGTAGCTTGGTGCTTGGGTGCTAGGCTCTAACTTGTATGTTGAATGTGTGACTAAACCTTGTTGTGTTTGTGACATGTGCTTGACTTGTTGAGTTTGAAATCCCATTTGGCCTCAACCTTGGACTTAACTTACATATTGGGCCTATGGGCCTCAAAATTTTTAACCCAAATTATAAGCCCGAGAGGCCAATATTGGCTTAAAAGCCAAAAAGAGCTTTTGTTTCCCAAAAATGTAAAATGTTGCCCAAATCTCTTCTTAGTGAATCTAGGTAAAAACCATTTTGTTTTTGTCAAGATATGTAATGAAATCCTAGGCTCAAAATGTTAAAGCAGAGACCAATTTTGTTATTTCAAATGAAAGCAAAAGGGCTCAAAGTTGAACCTAGGTTTATGATAAGCATGAAACGATAAGAACTAAATCACCTTCCTAGATGTATTTGAAACCAATCCAAGAAGCATTGGAAACCTTAAGATACGCGTAAGTAACAAAAAAGGAAAGAGTCTAACAAGACGAAGGTTTGGCATATGAGATTTTTACTAGAAACAACACAAGAACCAAAGATCTGGTAAAACGTTGATGAGGAAACAAAAAACTTTGATGGTGTGCTTTTGAGCGCTAACAGAGAGTGTGGAGATTGAGTGCAAGCCTTGAGGATTGTGAGAGAATCCATCTCTTTTTGGATTCAAACCTCCCAATAATTTTGAATTATATCTTTCCTTATGCCCTCCATTCATGCATTTGAGATGACCAATATAGTGATGTATTTCATTCCTTTTGATGACATTCATTTGCATGGAGAGACTATATTTTCCTAGTAATAATTCTCTTATGTATTGTTGAGTTATACTCTCATGCTATAGATGGTAATTGGAATCGATCTAAGCTTAGAAATATGGCACACCTAAGATATCTCTTTTCTTGAGTTATCTATTTTCTTGTGCCCATCATTCATGCATTTGAGTTGACTAGTATAGTGATGTATTCCATTCCTTTCGATGTCATTCATTTGCATGGAGAGACTCTATTCGCCTAAAAACCTTTCACTTATGTATTGTTGAGTTATACTCTCGTGCTATAGATGGTAATTGGAATCGATGAAATATGAGAAATATGGCACACCTAAGATAGAGATGGAAGGCTACAAAGAAGCATAGATGTTGGGTTGATAGGAAACCATACCCACTTTCTTGTAGATTGTTTCTCATTGAGTGATCAAGAGTAGTGACTAAAATCTATTGGATTCTCCTAAAGGTAGACAATAGATTGGGCTCCTTCTGCACACACTAAGGAACTATTTATCGAAGAAAGGGTATATTCTTAATGTTTTGTGCGGTAATGAGAGGAGTGTCATAGCTAGGTTGGATCAATGATTACCTATAGTGTTTTTTGTTGAAATATTTGGCAAGGACTAAGATAAATTGGGTTGGGTGAGTGACATGAGTGCCTATAATGAGTGTCCTTCACCCTAAAGGCCTTGTAGCTTGAATTGTGGGTGAAATCCATAGTGGATTTCCCACGGTTGCGTGGAATATTGCTAGCCAATAGCCACTTTCCTTGGACTAGCTTATTATAAACATTTGTGTTCCATTATTGGGTATGAATTCCTATTCGTGATTTTGTTTATTCAGTTGGTATTTGGACAATTCGTGGCATCTAAACTATGGAAAATTTATTTCCCTCCTTCTCTCCACGTTACTTAAACCTCTTACACATGTCGATCTCTTTTGTGACTGGCACCCTCCTTCAACTTCGCGTCCCCTCAGACTGCATTCTGAAATTTGTGTCATGACTTCTCCCTCGCAGTCATGTGGGAACTGGTACTCTATATGTATCAATCCCCCCTGCAACAATATTCCCATGACCTGGGGATTTATGGGACCTACGGCCTTAGCCTCATCCCCCATCATCCTCTTGCGCAAAACGTATTTCACCAACATCATGACACTAGCTCTTATCGATCATGTTTTATTGTCTGGCAGTATTCACTTGAATCTCAACGGTGGTGACTGTTGATATTATGGTAGTTGCGGGAGGTATTTACCTCCACGTGTAAACCTGACAAGAATAAAATATTCTAGGAAGCAAGAAGAAACCCTAATTAGTTGGCTAATAACCCTAGAATACAAGTAGACTCAAGAGGATAACTTATATTAGGTTATTAGCCTCCAAGAGAAGAAGTTGGCTAAAGGAAATATTATATACTAAGTATATAGGCACCCAGAATGAGAATTTGGCCTAGGCAGTTTGCCAGATTTAGTATAAATACAGGAGGCCAGTCTTCATTCTAGCAGGCATTCTCAGAACTACAGAAGCAACACTTGTGCACAGTACAGTTGGTCGGTTTGTGTGCAAGTTTGGAGGAGAGTTGCCACTGTAGCTGTTGCAGCGAGCAGATTTTGGTTTTGGCCTCGAATCTCTCTTGGTTATGGTTTGGACTCTCTGATCAACTCCGGTTACTCCTTTTTGGTGCGTTATCCTTGGAGAGAGGTGTGTTATCTTGTTTGGCTATCTAGCCTAGGGTTTTCTTCCGAAATTATTCTCTGTCAAGGTTAAGGTGCTCAGGGGTGGCTTCAGCCTATGGTTGGGTGACAATACTGATATTGTTTATGGTTAAATGAGCGCATCCATTGTATTCTAACAGGTTATGGGCCCACACCTCCTTCATTCAGTCTAACCACTCGAAGGGAGCATAGCCATAAGGATATTAATCTCATTGACATAACTTTCGCTAGGGTTTTTAGCAGGAGCAGTCACCAAAGCATTATCGCTAGGGTTGCTAGAAGGTGCAGTTACAGAAACCCTAATCCTCTCATTGAGGAACCTTAAGTGAAGGGATTGATCGAATTTCTGGATAAACTAGTTCACCCTAGCCTAGCGCATCTCTTAGTACTCTCAGCAAGCTAAAACGTCAAGTTTGAGTTTTTGGTCAAATCTAGGGTTGACCAAGTCAAGGAAACCATGACTTACTCTATGAAGTCAGAAAACAAGTCAGATGGGGCTTCTAAATTCAAAGCGTGGAAGCAAAGGATTGACCTCATCCTTGCCAAGAATAAAGTGTTGGATATCGTGAAAGGAAAGATCGTGGAACTAGAGTTTGAATAAGGAAAAGAGAAGGAACCACAGAACGTTGCAGTTATGAAGAAGTTCAAAGACAGTGACATCAATGCCATGAGTATCATAGTGGACTCTATAAAATACTACTTTATGCCCTACATCTCCCATCTTGACTCATCTAAGAAGATGTATGATGCCCTACCAAACTTCTTCTCAGTTAGAAACATTAGACAAGTAATGAGTCTAAAGAATGAGCTCTATGACATGAATATGAATGATGATGACAACATAACATCATACTTTGTGAGAATCTCTCAGTTAAGAGATCAACTACAAGCTATTGAAGAGATCATTTCAAAGAAGGAATTGGTAAGAATAGTACTCAATGGTCTTCCCAAGACATGAGATGCATTTTCCGTAAGGATGAACAGAAGGAAGGAGTATCCTACATTTGAAGAACTTTGGACTTGTTGTGCACAAGAAGAATCAAGGATCAGTGCAAAAGAGAAACCCCAAAAGAAGTACGATGATCAAGCCTTCACAACAAGGTTCAAGGATTTCAGGAACAAAAAGAAGTTTGGCTCCAGGAAGAAACCAAATCAAGAGAAAGATATGTCAAGAATACAATGCTTCAATTGTTGAAAGTATGGTCACTATAAGAATCATTGTCCCGAGCTAAAGAAAAGGAAGGAGACATACGAAGCATCAATTGCCAAAGAAAAGGAACCTACAAAGAAGACTAAGCAGGATGAAACAAACTTCTTCTAAGACAAGGTAACAATACTCCTCATAGTTATTGTATATACCATGCTTTATGTACATATCTTGCATATTTGTTTCTTAAAAGATAACATGTTCAAAGAGAAACTATACCTATGGAAGAACAAAAAGATAAGGATTGCTATCACAATGACTACAAGTCAGGCAATACACATGAAAGGATGAAGTACATCAACAACCCCTCGTAACAATTCATGTGGAATCTATTACATAAGTAACAACTGCAAGATAAGCCAAAATCAGAATCAATATTGAAGAAACCCAGAAGAAGTAAAGACAGAAAGAAGTCAGCAATCAAGAGGAAATTAGAAAAATATTTGTGACACTTTGCAGAAGGCAATAAGGATGCAGACGGAAGCATGGACTCTCCTAGATGGAGGGAACCGATTATATTTCCAAAATAAGAGCATGCATTCATACATGAAGCAAGGATTAGGAGGGAGATAATCCTATGATCCATTGAAGATGATGAAATATATACATCCATGGTAGCATCCATGAAAATCAGTACATGCTCAGTTTGACTTTAGAAGAGGCCTTCCTCAAAAGAAATCCTTAAAGTATCCATGGTTGTCCATCCACATCCATGATCCTATGATGAAAGGAAGAAGTTGGAATCTTCAGGGCATGGAATCTATATAAAACCTCATGGACCCAAGAGCTAAAGAGAAACATGAGGAAGAGCATGAAGATTCCAAGAAAATCCAGAACAACCAATCATTGTATCGAGAATCACAAGACTACCAGCCTGATATGAACTCACTAAAAGAAATCAAGCATAGGAATTGAAAGTTGTGATGAATAACAGTGTATGTAAGAGTTATGAATGGAAACATTGTGAGATCCAAAACTAGAGGTTCTCTCAGATGGAGGGAGAAGATTATTTCTTGTTCCAGTAAACCAAACGTACCTATACATGAGCCATTATATCATCCGCAATATCCATGGGTTGGAATTTACATCATATGAATAAAAAGATTGTTCTCCAGAATAATTGAACAAAAAATGTATGTATAACAACCTCAAGGATTTGAGGTATACCAGGAAGAGACTCTTGTATGCATATGGAAGAAGGTTTTGTATGGATTCAAACAACTTGGTGCGGAGCCTCCAATGCATAGCAGAAGCATGATGAAAAACCTTCTATAACAAGGATATTGTATCAAAATGGTTACTCAGAACTCAAGGATGATGGATTGCCAATCCATGAAAAATCTCTCATGATGACAGAAGAAGTACCACTTGGATATGTTCCAAGTTTGACCCTTGCCACGATGTTATGAGCTAGCAAGAAACAAAAGAGTTGAATTTAACTATGATGATCAGAGCTATATGAAGCCTTAAGAAAACCAGTGTTCCAGAAAGACCGAAGTACATTGAGATCAAGCATTACATTCTTCGTGATGAAGTCCAGAAAGGAGAAGTTGTTCTCCAATATATATCTTCATAGATGAGAAGATAAAAAGACATTCTGGTAAGGCCTCTGTTCAAGATGAAAGAGTTTGCGTACTCAAGTCGAAGCTCGTGGAGATAACTTCCTTATTGAAAAATGAAGAGATGGCTCCCAGGTTGGGAAGGAGCACTAATGTGTTATTGATTTATGGACAGTCATTTTTCAATTCGAAAAATAGTCCAGGATGAGCAGTTTCTTTCCAGTTCAGAAAGTGGTTTGAGA
This sequence comes from Picea sitchensis, assembly GCA_010110895.2. Taxonomy (NCBI): domain Eukaryota; kingdom Viridiplantae; phylum Streptophyta; class Pinopsida; order Pinales; family Pinaceae; genus Picea; species Picea sitchensis. Next base: position 270,499 of record SNQJ01S0006511.1, on the reverse strand, counting down.
TTTCTGACAGACAGGCATTTTCCAGTTTGGAAAATGGTCCAGATCGAACGGTCATTTTTGTAATGAAAATGGTTCAATGGATTGTTGATGTACTATAAACAACAATTACCCTTATGGTTAACATAAGGAATGGTATAGGATAGTCTCTCTTCTTGATAGTCACTCTCAGTAGTGGTCAAGAAGATTGGTCTACCTCGGCGGACAGTCATTCTTTTGAAGCTCACAGTTGTGAGAAGTTTCAAAGAATGGTCTGTTTTAGAGGTTGGTGCAGGACAATCATTTCCTTAGGAAATGTCCGGACAGTCATTCCCTAGGGAAGATTCATTCTCTTCAGGTTTCACTTTGTGTAGTGCCAGAGGAATGGCCCAGATAGGCGAATGGTCCAGGTTCAGCAATCAGGGACAGGCATTCCCTAGGGTAGATTCATTCTCTCCAGGTTGCACTTTATTTAGTGCTGGAGGAATGGCCCAGATAGGTGAATGGTCCAGGCTCAGAAATCGGGACAATTATTCTTCCTTGCTTGAGAAGAATAGTTCAGATAGCTCATCATTGATGTTTTACCTTCTGAGGGTAGTTGTTCTTCCAGATATCACAGATGTGAGTGGAAGAATGGCCTAGATGATTCAGTTTATATCATAACAATGTTTTTTATGCAGATTGATACCAGATGATATGATTTTTATGGAGATTGTAGGTCTCTAGACAGTAGATGTATACTATTGTGGTCGATGTGTTCCACTAATTGTGACTATATGTTATTGATCAAGTAACTACGTGCTACTTGGTGTGGCAGTGTACCACTGGATTGTAGTTGTGTACTACTATGGATAGACACAGTTGTGTTCTATTTAATGACATTGTTACGATTGCCTTGAATACTATCAGTAGTGTTGGAAATGATTATCAGCTAGATGGATGATCAATGGATAGAGATTTCCCAGACAGAAAATGGTTCAGGACATTTATTCTTCTAGGAAATTTGTCTGGATTAGAAGAATGGCTCTTGTGTCACTCTATGGAGTGAGTGACTTATCCAGCACCATGTCTAATTACTTAGATGGAGTATGGTTTCAAGAGATGATGTAGTTGATGACATTGATAGTGATAATGGTGCTCATGATCTAGTCATGAGAAATTCTATACGACTATGTTGATGCTACCGGGTGAATGGTATGTTTTTGCTCAAGACCATTACCTTCAATACCTCCCTAGCTAGGAGGGAGTGTTGATATTATGGTAGTTGCGGGAGGTATTTACCTCCACGCGTAAACCAGACAAGAATAGAATATTTCAGGAAGCAATAAGAAACCCTAGTTAGTTGGCTAATAACCCTAGAAGACAAGTCGGCTCAAGAGGATAACTTATATTAGGTTATTAGCCTCCAAGACAAAAAGTCAACTAAAGGAAATATTATATACTAAGTAAATAGGCACCCAGAATGAGAAGTCGGCCCAGGCAGTTTTCCAGATTTAGTATAAATACAGGAGGTCGATCTTCATTTTGGTAGGCATTCTCAGAAATTCAGAAGCATCACTTGTGTGCACTGCAGTTGGCCAGTTTGTGCACAAGTTTGGAGGAGAGTTGTCATTGCAGCTACTGCAGCTAGAAGATTTCGATTTTGGCCTGGACTCTCTCTTGGTTATGGTTTGGACTCTCTAATCAACTCTTGTTACTCCTATTTGGTGCGATATCCTTGGAGAGAGGTGTGTTATCTTGTTTGGCTATCTAGCCTAGGGTTTGCTTTCAGAATGATTCTCTGTCAAGGTTAAGGTGCTCGGGGGTGGCTTCGGCCTATGGTTTGGGTGGCTTCGGCATGTTACCTAAAATCACTATGACATGCATTTTTTTCCTTTTATGGGTGTTATAGGCATATGCTAGAATGCTAAATACCTCAAAGGTGTTCCAAGGTAGTTAAAGGAGTAGTTGAACATTGTTGTACAAAGTCGGCAAAGATTGTGCAGAGTTGTAATGAAGAGTTTGAAAGAAAAGAAAACCAAGGATGGTGTTATTCCAAGGGGGAGAGGAATGTAATATACTAGTTTTTACCCCTTGAATGTTTTGGAACCAATGTTGGGAGTCAAGTTATTTTAAATGACTCTATGTATCATTTTAAATATATTGTATGAATTCTTAATGAATAGCTTGAGGCCAAAGCCTAACTAGTGAATATCTAGGCATGTTTTTCAATAAATATGCTTTCAATATACCATGAAATATATTTGTCATGGTATACATAAGCTATGTAAATATTATTTTGAAAATTAGCAAAAAGGTCCAACGCTAGCTACAAAAGAGAATTATAGGGGATATGAGTCCATTAGGGGGGAAGAGTAAATTTGGGGGGAAGGATCCAAGGGGTTGATAAATAATATTTATTTTCTTGAGTCTCTCAGCCTTCATATTTTCACCATTTTCCTTATTTAAATCCCAACTACCAATCATTGAATGCAAGTGGTGGTTGGTGGGGAATTCCACATTCCTTAGTTATGAGAGCATGTGAAATGAGTGCAAGTGATCCAGGTCGATATTGGTGGCAACCCACCTGTTCCATATTCCAACTAGCTCATCTAAACAATTTTTAGTTCAAGACATTTCTCTGTAATGGAGACATTTCTTTATAATTGTGGGTTCTACACTTACGTGGCTATCCTGAAGCCCTACACAACATCCAGGAGGATATTGGTGGCCTCCCACCTATTCCAACTAGCTTATTTTGGAAGTTTTCATGTTAGTACATCTTGTTGTACTCCTAGGGTCGTTTTGGGGCTCTAAACAATGTTTTCTTGGCTTGCCATAGTCAAACTATAGATGGAGTTAGAGTTTGATGGCATAATGCGTAGTTCACAAAAATACTTTTCCAACGAGCAATCTGTTGGCATGTTTATAGGAAGAGTGTGCTTTTCTTTGATGGCAAGAACATAAGGCGGAGTAGAAGGCGAGAAATCTCAGGAGGAAGAGCGACAGTGGTCGTTGGATCACTGATCCAAAGGACCATCAACCGAATACCTGACAATTGATGGATCATTCTAAGTGGAAGGAAAAGATAAGCTAGAAGAGAAACACCGAAGATAGATCGAGCCATCGATCTAAGAACATGACCGACAAACAAAATTTTGTTCACGTCAAAATTTTCGAGGAGGTTACTATTAGGGGAATCTCACTTCGAAAGAATTGGCAAATTGAAAGTCAAATTACTCGAAGCCCGAAATCCAAAATGAATAAGAACCATCTGATCTGGAGAAAATGCGATGACCATTAGATCATGGAGAACCATGTCAGCGGAAAACGTCTACAAGGACATATGGAAGACCAATTTGGCATACCACGTCAGAAGACCATGTCAGCAAGTACACATGGCATAATCAGACGATGACAAGTGTCAATAGGAAATTGGCTCGTGCCATGTCAACAAGTAACGTAAGCAAGCTACGTCACTCCGGGAGATTTACCTCAGGAGTTTCATCACCAAAAAATGTCAAAAGTCTCGAAGTCACGAAGGACGAAGGTCCGAAGATGCTCTAAGTCGTCAATCTAAGATACATTTTGAGAGTTAGGACAACCGTTAGATCCAGGAGAAGTATAGATTTGATTTGTTGGATCTGAGCACCGAGGATCAATAGTCGTTGGATCCAGAGATAAATGCATGAAGGTTAAGCCTTTGGATGAGTGTAGGAGAGTGGACTTGTCAAAGTCCCAAAGTGATTTGGGGTCGTCCATCGTTGAGGAGGACAGGTGGTGCGAGATCCACAACTTCAGAAGTTTGTGGATGGGAAAAGGTGAAAATCGCCGAAAAAAAATCCCAACCGTTGATTGTCAGGGGGAGTATGTGTCAGTTGATCTGAGATTCCAGAGAAATCTCACTTCAAGAATTCCCAGTTGAGAATTTAAATTCCCGAAGCCCAGAGAGCCAAAGAGTCAAACTAAATCTCGATCGTTCGATAATCCGAAATAGATCTGAGTCGTCAGATCATCCAGAGTAAATCTCAAGCATCGGATCATCGAAAGTGGATTTGATTCGTCTAATCCAGAAGAGACGTGATGTAAATCTACAAATTTCAGCTAAAGGCCCAAAGTAATTCTCAACAGTCTGATTCAAGGGGACACGGGCCTTTAGATCGTGGACTCCGGGTGAAACTCTTCAGGAGCAATCAAGTGTAGAGGAGTTGAATCTCCCGAAGGCCGAAGTCCCGAAGTGAATGAGGACCGTTGATTTGAGGAGGACACATGGAAGGAATCTATGGACTCCAGCGAAAATCATTTTGGGAGAGTGTGAAGGTTGAGAATTGAAATTGTCGAAGCCCGGAGTAGCGAAAGAGATCTCGATTGTTGAATCGAGAAAGGTGTCGCAGAACCATTGATCTAGTTGAAAGGTCAAATTCCCAAAGTAGAGGTTGAGTCATTGATTGAGAAGGAATGGTGTCCTCAAATCACCGACTCTGGAATATTGACATATGGAGGAAAGCAAGATTTGAGATTTGAAACTCTTGAATCCCAAATCACGGAATAAATCATAGTCGTTGATTTAGGAAGGTTAGATCTGATCCACGAAACTTGAAAGGACATATATGAACTATTTGTTCAAGAGAACCATCAAGATCGTGAGATCAACGGTCCCATCGCATTGTGGGGATTGAAGGTGGGCCACAATTGAAACTATGATTTTGGAGAAAGGACACGTGGAGGCTCGAGGTAAATTGTGGGGCGAAAATTAATTTGACCCTAAACCACCTTTGGTCGTGTCTGCAATCGTGTGGTCACATGAGATCATCACCCAAGGTCTCATCAGCAGAAGATAGGGGAAGGATCTAGCACTGTTAGGCTCCACTTCGGATTTTACGCATTGAAAAATCAAAAAGCCTTTACGTGTATAATCCAACGACGTTGATTAAACAGAATATGATCGAAGGGTTGTTGTTTCACTCATGGTTTATTGTGTTGGGTATGTGTTATATTCTTTGCATGAGTAGTAGTGTTTGAGCATTTGCGCTGGGCATGTAGGGGGGTTAGAGGGGGGGGTTGCTAGGTCCCCCCTCGGGGGTTCGGGGGCAGCGCCCCTGAAAAAAAATTTCGCACCGGGACGACATATTTCTGGGACCACATGATATTTAGGTGGTTTTTCGGCACATGGTTTTTTTGTCGATGGTTTTCTATTTTCGGTTAAGGAATTAGGGTTTTGGACTAATCCAGGTCATTGGGTTAGGGTTTTGGATTCCGTTGGCTCCTATATGTATATTGTATTGTAAACAATGTATGAATATAATATATGTTGGTTTTCCTGGTTTGGGTTTCCAGGGGAAAAATCTTTGTGTAATGTTTGCATTTGCCATTGTATATTTTCTATTCTTTTCTGAATATCTATTTATAGTAGACATTGTACAAGGTTAGAATTTACATTTGGTATCAGAGCTTTATTGGCTTCAGGGGGACGCCTTTGTCGTCAAGGGTTTGGCTCAGGATTGTGATAAGCCTTGTTACAGTGGGAGATCTGCGGTATTGTTTTTTAGGTGAAAAGAAATGGCAAGCAATTCGAAGATGGAGATCGAGAAGTTTAATGGGAAAAGATTTGACCTGTGGAAGCTCAAGATGGAAGATCTTTTGGTGGACAGAGATCAGTGGATCGTGGTAGATCTAGGTACTACATCTACAAGAACTTCTGTAGATGACAGGAAAAAGATGGATCGAAAGGCAAAGAGCACAATTCGACTGTGTCTCTCTGATTCAGTATTACTGAATGTGTCAGAGGAAGCTACAACCAAGGATTTATGGGAAAAGTTGGGGAAGTTGTATCAGTCTAAGTCCCTGGTAAATAAACTATTCCTGAGAAAGAAGTTGTATAACTTGAGGATGAGAGATGGAGACTCGGTGGCAGAGCTATTGAACGCCTTCAATACTGTGGTAAGTCAGTTAGTATCTGTTCATATTAAAATTACAGATGAAGATAAATGTATCAGTTTGTTGTGTTCTTTACTAGACTCATGGGATAGTCTAGTTGTGGCCATAGGTAGTAATACAACTTATTTGAAGTTTGAAGAAGTGGTCTCATCCTTGTTGTCGGAGGAGATGAGACGAAAGAATATGGAAGGACATAGCATAGACGCATTATTTCCAAGAGGACGTTCCCAAGAAAGAAATAGATCTAATTTTTCAAGTGGGAGATCTAAGTCTAAGGGTAGATCTAAATCTCCTGGAAAGTTTGGAAGGGTATGTTGGAGGTGTGGAAAAGAAGGGCACTACAAGAAGCAGTGTAGATCCAAAGTTGAGAAAAAGAAGGGATCTG
>SNQJ01S0006511.1:227500-260053 GCA_010110895.2 Picea sitchensis | reverse complement strand
CTCAGTTGTCTTAGTATTTCCAACAATTGGTATCAGAGAGGGTTCCTTTTAGCTAAAGGTAGATCAGTAAGCTTAAACATGACAAGTCATGAAGGAACTTCAAACTATAAGCCTCCCTTGTTTGATGGAACAATTTTTTCTTTCTAGAAGGTTAGAATGAGAACATACATTATGGCCTTAGGTGTTGATGTTTGGGATGTTGTAGAGACTGGATATATAAAACCTATTGTGCTAGCTTCCAAATATGATAAGTTAGAATTTAGATTCAATGCAAAGGTAATGAATGTTATCTTAAGTGGGCTTGTTGAAGCTGAATTTGTAAAGGTAATGCATATTGATTCTGCCAATGGGATGTGGGATAAACTCATTAGCAGTTATGAAGGAAATGAGAAAGTAAAATATGCCAAACTTCAGACATATAGATTGAAATTTGAACAAATAAATATGAATGAGGATGAAATATTTAATAAATATTTCTTAAGATTTGAGGAGCTTGTGAATGCCATGAAGGGTCTTGGTGAGAAGATTGAAGATGCATTTTTAGTTCAGAGGATTTTAAGATCTCTATCTAATAGATTTAATCCAAAAGTTTTTGCAATAGAAGAACTGAATGATCTTAAGATTTTGTCTATTGATCAACTTCTAGGAACTTTAACTTCTTATGAAATGAGGATTAGTAAAGATAAATCCACCACTAGATAAGCATCTTTTAAAGCAGACAAGAATACTGATTCGAAATTAGATGATGTTGAGGCAAAATTTGTGAGAAGGTTAAAGAAAGTATCAGGCAAATACCAAGGCAAGCTTCCATTTAAATGTTTCAACTGTGGTAAGATAGGTCATTTTGCATCTAAGTGTCCTCACAAGAAAAAGGAATAGAACTCTGATGATGAGAAGAAATACAAATTTAAGAAATATAGTAAAAAGAAAAGTTTGTGTGCAAACAATGATGACTCCTCAAAAGACATAGATAGTGATTCATCTTGTGAATATCAAGTGAATGATTTGATGCTTATGGCTATGGGAGATCTTGATGATGAACACATGGGAGTTGACATGAATGACGAAGAAGTTATGGTTGATATGGAAGGTGAATTAATCAGTGCTTTGGAAGAAATTGACAGACTCGAGCTTAAGAAGAGAAAACAAAAACAATTTTTGATGCAGTTTGAAAAGAATGGTAAAGAACCAAGTGAAGATTTGGTTTTGTTAAAATTAGAATTAGAAGAAGCAAAGAAAATAGAAGATATTCTAAAACAACAATTAGCAGCGAAGAAAGTGAGATGTGAAGCTATGGAAGTTGAAGTAGTGGTTGTCACAAAAGATCTAGTGAAATTCCAGGCCTTATACCATCAGAATCTAACAAGCATTAAATCCTCAAAAGGATTAGCCACCATTTTGAATCAGCAAAGGAATCCAAATTTGAAAACTGGTTTGGGTTATGAAGAAGGATCAAGTAGTGGTCATCCAAGCAACAAAGAATCTGTCAAGTTTGTCAAATCTAAATTCATTGACAACAACAAATATGGATAAATAAAGGAAGATAATCAATCACCAAGGAAGAGTGAACAAAAAGTACAAGAACTGATTTTGTAGAACAAAGAAATAATACACCCTCTACTCAAAGAAATCATCAGCATGGAAGAAATCGACATGCTCAAAGAAGACAGCCATTTTCCAGGTACGAAGTATTTTTCTATGGATATTGTTTTTTCTGTTCTAACTTTAGTCACAAAGTTGTAAAATGTTCTTTAAGATTTAGATATGAGCAATCAAGACACTCAAGGAATAGATATCTGCCACAACAACCAAGTAACAAACAACCACAAACTGCAAATCATGTGATGGCTAGGAAAAAGACACAGGTTAAGAATAAAAATCGTTATGATCCTTTATTAAATGAACCAGAATGTTACACCTACCATAATTATGGACATAAAGCTGCAAACTGTCACTTAAGGAACTATAAGCTAGATTTGAATCCCTCTGCTGAAAATGTCAATATTTGGAAGAAGAAAGAAAATGACAAGTGTGGATTAGTGTTGTCAGCTCAAAGACAAAATAACCAATGGTATATTGACAGTGGATGATCCAAACATATGACGGGAGACAAAAGTAAGTTTATGTCTCTAAGTGAAAGCAAATCAGGAAATGTAACCTTTGGAAATGATGCACCAGGAAAAATCAAAGGTAAAGGAATGGTAATTCTAAGTAATGGAAAAAGGAAAGCTCAAGATGTGTTGTTTGTAGATGGTCTGAAACATAATCTTCTCAATGTCAGTCAAGTTTGTGACAGAGGATGTAAAGTTGTTTTCACTTCTCAAGATTGTAAAATACAATATGTGAATTCAGGACAGTTGATTGCTAAATGCATAAGAACAGAAAACAATGTCTATGTTTTGAAAGAAGAAAAAGAAGAATGTCACTTAAGAAAGTATGATGAAAGTTGGTTATGGCATAGGAGACTTGCACACCTAAACTTTGATCATCTAATCAAACTTAGAAATAGTGGGGCAATAAAAGATCTTCCAAAAATATCAAAGCCATATGATTTTGTATGCAAACCTTGCCAAATAGGAAAGCTTACTCGGACACAGTTTAAATCTAAGAACTTTGCATCAACAGAGAAACCTCTTCAGTTAGTACATATGGATTTATGTGGACCATCAAGGAAGGAAGGTATAGGAAAAGAAAATTACTTCATGTTGATTATTGATGATTATTCTAGACTTACATGGGTTTCCTTTCTGAAAGAAAAATCTGAAGCATTTGAAAAATTCAAAGTGTTTAAGGCTTTAATTGATAATCAAACAAGAAAAAGACTGAAGGTTGTAAGGTCTGATAGAGGAGGAGAGTTTAGTTCAAGGGACTTCAAATACTTTTGTGATAAACATGGGATCAAAAGAGAGTATACTATTCCAAGGACTCCACAACAAAATGGAGTAGTTGAGAGGCAGAATAGATCAGTTCAGCAAATGGCAAGATCAATGATGAATGAAAGGAATATTGCTCAAACATATTGGATAGAAGCAATTCATACAGCAGTACATATTCTTAACAAAGCTCATTTCAGGCCACAAAGTGACAAGACTCCTTATGAACTATGGTTTGGAAGACCTACTTCAATCAATAATTTTAAAGTCTTTGGGAGTAAGTGTTATATCAAGAATAATGATGAAAATATTGGAAAATATGATGACAGGGCTGATGAAGGTGTATTCTCAGGGTATGCTACAAACATTAAAGGATACAGATTCTATAATAAGAGGCTGCATAAATTGGTTGATTGTATTGACATAAAATTTGATGAATAAATCTCAGTACGAGATGTAAGCAATGTTGAATCAACAACAAAGGATATAGTTGAAGTTGAAGATGAACAAGTCCAAGAATCAGAAAAAGAAGAATCTGATTCAAATGAAGATACAAATACTCAGGCATACTCAAATCAGCAGACAACATCAAATCCTTCCTCTAGGATTACTCAAAAGAACCATCCTGCAAGTCAGATAATTGGTGAGAAAGAAAAAGGTGTACAAACCAGGAGAAGGATAATCAAAGACACCGAGCGATCACATATAGCCTTCATATCCATGGTGGAACCCAAGAACTTTAATGAAGCCAGTAAAGATGTAAATTGGTTAAAATCAATGAATGAGGAACTGGATGAGATTGAGAAGAACAATACTTGGGAGCTTGTTCCTAGACCTGTAGATAAGAATTTAATTGGCTCCAAATGGGTGTTTAAGAACAAAATGAATGAACAGGGACAAATTGTTAGGAATAAAGCCAGATTGCTCTGTAAGGGGTATGCACAAGTTGAAGGACGGGATATTGATGAAACCTTTGCACCAGTGGAAAGATTGGAAGCCATCAGAATGTTTCTTGCATATGCATGTCATAAGAACTTTAAAGTATATTAGATGGATGTTAAGTCAACATTTCTTAATTGAGATCTAGAAGAACATGTATATGTGGAGAAACCTAAAGGATTTTCACTGATAGATAATCCTGACTATGCCTGTAAGTTGAAAAAGGCATTATATGGACTGAAACAGGCACCATGAGCCTGGTATTATAGACTGGACAAATTTCTACAGGACAAAGGGTTCAAGAAAGGTATTGTTGACATTAATCTATACATTAAGTCTGAAGGTGATGATTTATTAGTTGTTTTGGTTTATGTAGATGACATTATTTTTGGATGCACCAATGACCCTTTAGTTCAGTGGTTTTCTAATTCAATGCAAACTGAGTTTGAGATGTCCATGATAGGAGAAATGTCATATTTTCTTGTTTTACGAATCAATCAGAGTTCTGCAGGGATATTTTTCTCTCAAGAAAAGTATTTGAAAGAGATGTTAAAGAGGTTTCAGATGGAATATTCCTTTCTTATTAGTACACCTATGGTGGTTGGTTGCAAGATCAATAAATATGATATTACACCTAATGTTGATCAAAGAATATATCGATCAATGATAGGCAATCTCTTGTACATCACAGCATCCCGTCCTAATATAATGCAAGTTGTTGGAATGGTAGTTTGTTATCAGTATTCTCCTAAACAAATTCATTTAGCATCTGTCAAGAGGATATTCAAATATTTGAAGGGTACAATGACTTATGGTCTTTGGTATCCTAGAAATCAGAATTTTCAATTAACTGCATATTCAGATGTTGATTGGGCAAATTGTTTGGATGAGAGAAAGAGCACCAGTGGAGGTGCATTATTCTTAGGTGATTTGTTAGTAGCATGGCTTAGTAAGAAGTAGTGATATATTTCATTATCAACTACATAGGCAGAGTACATTGTTGTTGCTACTTGTTGCACTCATATTTTATGGATGATACAAACTCTTGCAGATTTGAAGGTAACTTATACTGATCCAATTCCACTTCACTGTGATAACACCAGTTTCATTAGTGTCTCCAATAATCTTGTTCTTTATTCAAAGACTAAGCATATACCAATAAAATATCATTTTCTCAAATAACAGGTTACAAACAGAGTTGTTTAGCTGCATTATATTCCTTCCACATAGAAGATAGTTGATATCTTTACTAAACCACTAGCAAAGACACCATTTGAGCATCTACGCCAGAAGTTGGGTGTGACCCTGTTATCAAGTTAAAATAGTTTATCTGATCAGGGGGAGACTGATCATAGTATATCCAATTAAGGGGAGAGTCACTCTCATTTTTTTCTTTGACATTGATGTCAAAGGGGGAGAAAAAAGGTGTTGTCTGGATGCTACAGTTGGAGGTCTAAGCAGAATAGTGCATCCTTTCAGGGTCACCATCAATGCCAAAGGGGGATATTGTTGGCATGTTTATAGGAAGAGTGTGTTTGTCATTGATGGAAAGAACAGAAGGCAAGAAATCTCAGGAGGAAGAACGGCAGTGGTCGTTGGATCACCAATCCATAGGACCATCAACCGAATACCCGACAATCGTTGGATCATTCTAAGTAGCAGGACAGGATAAGATAGAAGAGAATCACCTAAGATAGATTGAGCCATCGATCTAAGAACATGATCGACGAACAACATTTGGTTCAAGTCAAAAGTTGCAAGGAGGTTATTGTTCGGGGAATCTCACTTCAGAAGAATTGGCAACTTGAAAGTCGAATTACCCGAAGCCTGAAATCGTTAGATCAGGGAGAACCATGTTAGCAGACCACGTCTACAAGCACATGTGGTAGACCAAGTTGCCAAACCACGTCAGCAAGTACACATGGCATAATCAGATGATGACAAGTGTCAAGAGGAAATTGGCTCGTCCCATGTCAACAAGTGACGTAAGCAAGCTATGCCACTCTAGGAGATTTACTTCGGGAGTTTCATCACCAACAAATGTCAAAACTCCTGAAGTCCCAAAGGACGAAGGTCCGAAGTGGCTCTCATCCATCTATCTAGGATACATTTCAAGAGTTAGGACAAATGTTAGATCTAGGAGAACTACAGATCTGATCCATTGGATTTGAGCACCGAGGATCAACGGTCATTGGATCCAGAGATAAATGAATGAAGTTTAAGCCTTTGGATGAGTGCAGGAGAGCAGACTTGTCAAAGTCCCGAAGTCCCGAAGTGATTTGGGGTCGTCCATCATCAAGGAGGCCAGGTGGTGCAAGATCCACAACTTCGGAAGTTTGTGGATGGGGAGAAGGTGAAAATCATCGAAGACAAATCTTGACCATTGATTGTTAGAGGGAGTATGTGTTAGCTGATCTGAGATTCTGGAGAAATATCACTTCAAGAATCTCCAGTTAAGAACTGAAATTCCTGAAGCCCGGAGAGTCAGAGAGCATAAGTAAATCTTGATCGTCTGATCATCCGAAATAGATCTCAGTCATCAGATTGTCCTGAGTAAATCTCAAGTGTCGGATCGTCGGAAGTGGATCTAGGTTGTCTGACCCAAAAGAAATGTGGCGTAAATATATGGATTTTGGGTAAAGGCCTGAAGCAAGCCTCAACCATTTGATTCAAGAAGACATGCATCATTAGATTGTGGACTCTGGGTGAAACACTCCGGGAGCAAGAGAGTGTAGGAGAGTTGAATCTCCCAAAGGCCGAAGTCCCAAAGTTAATGAGGACCGTTGATTTGAGGAGGACACGTGGCAAGAATATGTGGACTCTGGATAAAAGTGTTCTAGGAGAGTGCGAAGGTTGAGAATTGAAATCGTTGAAGCCTGGAGTAGCAAAGGATATCTCTATCGTTGAATCGAGAAAGGGGCCGCAGAACCATTGATCTGATTGAAAGGTCAAATTCCTGAATTAGAGGCTGAGCCATCGATTGAGAAGGACAGATGTCCGTAGATCATCGACTCCGAAAGATTGATGTACGGAGGAAAGCAGGGTTTGAGAGTTGAAACTCCTGAAGCCCGGATCACGGAATAAATCACAGTCGTTGATTTAAGAAGGTTATATCTGATCCGCAGAACTTGAAAGGATAGATCTAAACTGTCAATTCAGGAGCATCGTCAAGATCATGAAATCGATGATCCCATCACATTGCGGGGATTGAAGGTGCGTGAACTTTAAAAAGTTGAAGGCGGGCCACAATCGAAACCATAGTTTGACACGTGGAGGCTCAAGGTAAATTGCGGGGAAAAAAGTAGTTTGACCCCAAACCACCTTTAGTCGTGCCCACAATCACGTGGTCACGTGAGATCATTGCCCAAGGTCACATCAACGAAAGATAGGGGAAGGAGTTAGCGCTGCTAGGCTCCACTTTGGAGGTTACACATTGAAAAATCAAAAAACCTCTATGTGTATAATCCAATGGCGTTGATTAAACAGAATCTGATCGAAGGGTTGTTGTTTCACTTCGTGGTTTCTTGATCAGTTACGATTCAGTTACACTAACTGAATCATTTTTCTAGGGAATTCGAATCATTGTTCTTGAGAAGTTTGAGATTCCCTACTCGGACATTGGAGATGGGGAGTGTAATGGATGATGAGAGCAGGAATAAAAGTAAAATGTCATGACAGAGAGAGGATGTTGTTTCTCGATAAAACAAGTTGAACTGTATGTGATCAAGGAGACAACAAGAACAGAGTGTGAAAGATGCAGAGATGGAGAACATAAGTTGGACAGAGCAGAAATGGTGAAAACATCAGACTGTACGAGAACCTAAGAGCATGAGAAGAACAGAGGATGGAGAGAGACATCAAGTGGAGCCAAGCATGAACAGACAGAAGAAGAGTAGAATTGCAGAACATAGAAGAATTGGTAAGCATTGAAATGTTTGTATTGTTGTAAGGTCTTATTCAAGTAAAGATTTATAATCAGGGTGGTAGGGTGGTGCTAGGAAGGACTATGGTCCTCTATTATTCAAGTTGGTTCTTGAATACTGGGAGTTGTAGCTTCCATCTAGTTGTGGCTAGAAAATAGGGTGGCGGGGTGGAGCTAGGGAAAACAAAGAGTTTTATGTGTGCAAGTTGGTGCTTGTATAAGTGGAAGTAGGTGCTTCCATCTAGTTAGTGTTGGAGGTCATAAGGAGAAAATATGCTTCTTTCTAGTGGGTTCTAGAGAATCTTGAGGGTTGGTGCTCTCTACAATTTGCATCTTGTTAAAGAAGAGGTTGTAGCCTCATTTTGAGTTGGTGCTCAAAGATTGATGATGTACAGAACTTAAAAGACTGCCTATCATTCTAAGAAGAAGAGGTTTTCTCCCTTTATAGGTTTCCTCATGAATATATGTCTCTATGTATATCATATGTGTGATTGATGTTTATTATTTTTGTTGTTCATGACTTGCATAATCTTGATGATCACTTGGAGAACATTAATAATATTTCAATAGGCATAAAATTGTTTAAGAACAGTAACAATTGATTCACCCCCCACTCTCAGTTGTCTTGGTATTTCCAACACAATCACACACCTAAAACAAAGATCGTATGAAAAAGTTACGACCACAGGAAGTTAATGTACTAACTTACCCCAACATGGCCCACATGACTTTTGGCGTTTCATCTCCTAGGGTTAGGTTTTTGGATGTCTATGGTTTTGGAATTCATGTTTATCATAAAAAGGCTTTCAGATCCTCATTATAATCATCTTCTGGTGAATGAGTGTATCTGTCACATCTCTTCTCAGAGATAAAGTTGCCACCATTATAACGAGTCTTGCACTATGTATTTTTACAGTCTCCTTACAATTCTTTCATTAATAGAAATCATGTATTTATGTATTTCCCTATTTCTGGCAATTTTCATGAGTATTCATTGTAATATATCTACTTTCATTTTGTTCCAAAAATAATCTGGATCAACAAGTCTTTGGAGTGTTAGAGACTCCATCTTTTTTGGAATTTGAACCTCCTATGAATTTTATTTATTTATTTTCCCGTGCACTCTCTTCATGCATTTGAATTGACCAATCTAGTGGTGAATTCCATTCCATTCAATTCCATTCATTCACATGGAGGGACTATATTCAGTCAACAACCATTCTCTCATGCATTGTTGAGTTATACTCTCTTGCTATGAACTATAATTGGAATCAATGAAAGCTAAGAAAGAGGGGATTGTGAACCTAAGATAGATATGGAAGGCTGCAAAGGATCATATATATTGGGTTGATAGGAAAACATACCCACATTCTTGTAAATTTATGCCCATTGCATGCTCAAGAGTCATGACTAAAATCTGTTGTGTTTTCCTAAAGGCAGACAACAAATTGGACTCCTACACACTAAGAACACTAAAGAGGGGAAGGATTTCCTAAGTGTTAGAATATTTAGATATATGAATAAACATAAAACAATATTAAACAAAATAACCTTTCTATACTATCCTCCTATCCATGTAACAACATCATTTAATCATAATAAAAAAGAGACAATAAAAAAAAAGTACACCAAATATACGTGGTAAAACCCCAATGTGGGGAAACATCCAGGGTAAGGTATTGTCTTCTTTATTATTCATAAATATCCAATATTACACTTGAGAGAACCTCCACAAATTCTTTACCCTTTACAAATATAATACGTTTTCAACATATATATCATGGGTCTCTCTTACCTCTATTATTACCAAGAGACATGGAGGAATTAGATCCCAATAATACATGTGGGATAAATGTAATTTGACCTCTTTATATAATAAATGATAACAAGAGTGTTTTACTCCATGATGAATGTGGGATAACTCTTTTACATAAGATTACAATTTATTTCAACATAAGACTAGACATTATTACTTTCGAAAGTAACACATTCCAACACTCCCCCTTAATGATGACTAGGGACAAGGAACACTTATGGAGGAAGGTGGAAATACAATACCTTCCAACATTCCCTACAAGAATAAGAATACAATAACCTATAGAGTAACACATTATAACACTCCCCCTTAATGAAGACTAGGAAGAAGGAACACTTATGGAGGAAGACGACATTACATAAACACTCCCCCTTAATGACAATTTCTTTCATTCCCAACAACTTTCGAATTCACAGAAACTCAGCTCTGTCATGGATTTGGTTAAGGTGTCACTTGTTGCTCTGTGGGAAAACACTCCAAAGAAATAACGTTATCCACAACAAGATCTTGAATTTAGTGAGTATCAAGATCGATGTGTTTGGTGTTTGAGTGATACACTAGATTATATGCAAGTTGAATTGCATTATGATTGTCACATCTTCATGTTGCAACTGATTTTTGAACTAGTCCAAGCTCTGTAAGAATATGCCGTAACCAAGCTACTTTTTAAGTTTCCTTTTACTCTGCTTCACAAGAAGAAAGAGAAAGAGTTCTCAACTTCTTCTTGGACCATGAAATCAGACATGAACCAAGCTGAAAGATGTACCCTGTAGTATACCATCTATCCAAACTGTCACCTGCCCAATCAGAATCTGTATAACTAAGAAGTAGACCATCTATCTGAACTATCACCTGCCCAACTAAAAATTGTATAACCAAGAAGAGAAATTGTAGCCCTACTCTAATAGAAAACACCATAATTCACTGTCCTGTGTAAATATCTGAGAATTCTCTTTGTTGTATGCCAATGACTCTCATGAGTCTTGTGCATAAGCCTTGAGACCATACTAATGAAAAAAGAGAGATCATGCCTGTTATGTGTCAAATATATCGAATTTCCCACAACTTTATGGTAAAGAGCAACAACAACAAGAGGCGTAGTCCAATCGAAAATTAAGTTTACGCCGAACTGAAATGGCGTTGGTGAAGGCTTACAATCACTCATATGGAACCGAGCAAGTAAATATATTGCATACTTAGGCTACAAAAGAAATATACCATTGGATATATGTCAAATCTAAAGATCTAGGAAATAGTGCAAGATGCCTAAATCTGTCATTTCAAATTGATTCTTAATATTATTGGTCAAGCCCTATATAGATGCAAACCGACTGCATGTAATGATAATATCATCCACATATAATACAATAATGAGGACTTCATCACCAAAGTGATTTATGTACAAATTTAGATCATATATACACCATTTGAAACCATTCTTCAAGAAATAAGTGTCAATTTTCTCATACTAATCTCTAAGGGTCTGCTTTAAGACCATATAAAGACTTGTTTAATTTGCATACCAAACTGACAATTTTAGCAGTGACAAAATCATAGGATTGTTGCATATAAATGTCTTCACGAAGAACACCATTCAAAAATGCACTCTTGACATTGATTTGGTGTAGTTCCCATTGATAAGATGCAACAAGAGAAAGAATAGTTTGGATGGTGTTCATTTTAGCAACTTGAGCAAAAGTTTCATTATAATCAATACCTTCTTGTTGAGAAAAACCTTTTGCTACTAACTGGGCTTTGTGTTTTTCAATATTTCCTTCTGCAATAAATTGTGTCTTATACATCCATTTACAACCAACTAACTTTCATCTAGGAGAAAGGGGAACAAGAGTCCAAGTCTTGTTCTTCATTAATGAGTCATACTCTGCAGTCATTGCTTTTTCCCATTCAGGTTTGTCCTTAGCTTGAGCATATGTCGAAGGATCATTTGTAGCCAAAACTTTAGTCATAAGAGAAAAGTCAGATCTAGTTTGACAAGCATAGGAAGAGGTAGGTGAACTAGGATCAAGATTAGGCACAGAGCTGGAAGAAGGGGTAACCGAGATGGGAGTAGAAGGAGATGAAGGAAAATTCAAGGTAACATGAGGTTCAGGAGACTCAAGGGAAGGAGAGACTTTGTTAAATTTAACATCGTGCCAAATGATAACACCTTGAGTAGATGGATCAAATAACTTGTAAGCTTTAGAATTTTCACTATAACCAATGAAAATACATTTGTGAGACTCGGGCTCTAACTTTTTCTCTTTGTCATCGGGAATATGGGTCGAACATTCACTGCCAAATATCTTAAAGTTTCTTATATGAGTTTTCTTCCATTCCCTTTTTCTTTGGGAGTAACCTACAAAACTTCCTTAGTAGGAACTCGATTTAAAATATAGTTAGCACAACAAATGGCTTCAAACCAAAACTTGTTATGTAATCCTTTAGAATAAAGCACACATCTAGCCATTTCAACCAAAGTTCTAGTTTTCCTTTCAACTACCTCGTTTTGTTGAGGTGTATAAGGAACAGTATTGTGATGTTGAATACCATGCTTAGATAAATATGTAATAAATCCATTTTTAGTGAATTCCTCCCCATTATTAGTTCTCAATGTCTGAATACTTTCACTAGATTCATTTTCAACCATGGATTTAAATTTTTGAAATTTACCAAAGGTTTCACTTTTATGTTTCAAAAAATAAACCCAAGATTTTCTACTATAATCGTCAATAAAAGTAAGAAAATAGACAACATGAGAAAAAGAAGGAATTTCAAGAGGACCACATATATCACTATGAAATAATTGCAATTTCTTTTTAGCACGCCAAGCTTTACCTTTCTCAAACATTTCCATATGATGTTTACCAAGAACACAACCTTCACAAACACCTTTAGTGGAA
Organism: Picea sitchensis; assembly: GCA_010110895.2. Lineage (NCBI taxonomy): Eukaryota > Viridiplantae > Streptophyta > Pinopsida > Pinales > Pinaceae > Picea > Picea sitchensis. Next base: position 247,603 of record SNQJ01S0006511.1, on the reverse strand, counting down.
GAAATTGAAGGTAAGCCAAGTACCATTTTAGATAACATTTTCATTTTACCATAATTCAAGTGACCTAATATTTTATGCCATAATATACTTTGTTCATCAGCATGAGCAACATAGGAAGAAAATGGTCGATTTTTAGTTGAATGAAAACCAGTAAATTTATATAAACCAGAATCATGATCAACATGACCAGAAGAAACTACATTGACATTATGTTTGATATCGTTAAGAACATATTTATCTGGCCATGCCTCAAATTTACAGTTTTTTTTACATGCACGATAAATAAAAAGCAATTGATGGGCATGTCGTGAAAATGAAAAACAACTTCCAATGTACCATTAGGAACTTTAACATTACCAGAACCTACTACTGAAATTTGTTTACCATCACCAATAGAAGCCTTTTGTGATGTGTGTTTGTGAGTGTCAGAAGAAGAAAACAATGAAGCGGTACTAGACACATGGTTAGAAGCATTAGAATCCATACTACATTCCACATAAGAAGAAGATTTACCTAGTTGAACATAATAGGCACATAGAGAAACATGTTGTTCAACAAATGATTTCTTCTTGGCTTTAGCAAGTTCATGTCTATGTTTAAAGGAAATATTTTCAGGGTGGTTGGTTTTGTCACAATACTTACAAAGATTAAAAACTTTCTTTTTACTAGCATCATCACAAGCATCATTAGAAGAGTGTTGGGAAGATCCTTTGTATGTGATTTATTATTTTTATTTAAAACTTTATTAGGATTCTTTTTCTTATGTGTCATTGGAGCTTTATTATAAATTAATTGACGTGAAGCAATCAACATTTCTTTCTCATTAAACAAACCTCTACAAAAATATTCAAAGCTAGGTGTCCTAGATCCTTTAGACATTTCAATTGCTCTATGCCTAGTTTGGATGAACATAACAATAGAAGAAGGAATTTTTTGTTCTACAAGAATTACTAGGGCTATATCAGTTCTCTTGTAATTTTTGTCACAATTATTTTTAATTTTTGATTTAGGGTTTTCAGTTCAGCAAGAAATGATTATATCCTTTCTAAATCTTTAGGATCTAACTCATGGATTTTCTTTTCAATGTAGTAAGCAATTACATCATCAAATTTATCAAATAAATAATCTAAAGCTTTCGATACCTCAATCGAGTTATCTTTAGCCTCAATATGTACCTAAAGACTATATGAAACCACTTGATTGCATCGTTCTTCCCATATAAACAAGTCTTTAACATCAATAGGTTTCTTATGTTCACCATTAACTGGCTGCCATAGATTCTTAATACTAAGAATATCAATCATCTTTCTCTTCCATGGAAGATAATTAGGACCCACTAACTCAGGAATAGAAGCTACTTTTGAAGACATTATGATAAATAAAACAAGAAACTAAACCCTAAAGCAAACATAGACAGGAAGCTTATGACTAGAATAAAAGATGAATAAACTAAAATTTGTTCTTACTTTTGAGGAATCTGGAAGTAAATTACCATATATACGAGAAAAAAGAGAGAAATTGGCTACAAAATGCCCTAGTTGCGAAGGAAATTCGTAGTTTTTAAAGAAAAGAGGTCCATATGCTGCAAAACATGGTTGTACGATTCACTCTAAGTAAAAAGGGTCATACCATTCCCCAATAGAGAAACCAACCTCTTCAAGTAGCACTTCAACCTATGAAAATAGAAAATGGACCTTTGAAGCAGCTAATCGACCACTCCAATCAAAACATCAACCTGCAAAAATGCTAAAAAATGCAGTTGTACACTAGATTTGGAGAAAAAACATAGTCATATGGAGAAAACGGAGGCCATATGGTTCATACAAGAAATAAGGAGGTGGGAGACTAGCACAGTTGGATAGATCACGAAAAATCGAACACAAGGGAAAACAAATCACCCAAAATGGCCTCTTGGATCAAAAGTTATCAATTTTAGAAGAAATGGCTATATCCGGAGAAAAAACTCGGTCGGTAAAAAAAAAAAAAAGGTTTAGGAAACCACCAAACCTAAAAAGTGCCCAAAAAACTTTAGGATAAAAAAAAAAAACTAAATGCCCTAGGCTAGGCTTAGGCAAATTAATCCAAATCTAGGCAAACAAAAGCCAAAATTAACGAACAAAAAGTTAATCTTAGTTTATTCTTTTGTCCCGAAGACAATGGTTAGATCAGATTTAAAAAAAAACCTCAATATTGTAGCAAAATACCTAGATCTAAAGAGAAGTCTTAATGGCTACTAGATTTGACGGAACAAGTACTACAAAATAAGGAGAGTCGAAAACAACTTGAAGAAAATGTTGTTGTGTGAAAAATTATTAGAGGTAGAATATAGTAACATGTTATAATACCATGTTAGAATATTGAGGCATATGAATAAACATATAAAAATATTAAACAAAAGAACCTTGTTAGACCATCCTCGTATCCATATAACAACAACATTTAATCATAATAAGAAAGAGACAAGAGAGTGATGAATGAATTTTTGAATTGAGAGTGAAAACCTAGACAGTCGCAGCTCTGGAGAAATTTTCAAGCTAGGGTTTTCCAGTCGCGGTCTCAGTAGTAGCTAGTATGGTCACCAAAGGGGGAGGGAATACAACCCCCCCATACAAGCAGGTAGTGGTGTACAGAGGGAAAGGCCCAAGAGGCAGTGGTTTCAAAGAACCTCTGACAGGTACATTGGGATTAGGATCAGAAAATAACCAAGAAAGCAACCAAGAATAAAGTGATCAGGTGGGGGAAGGAGCCAGAGAAGCCCAGAACGATGTGCAAGAAACGGCGAAACCTAGTGGGGAAGAGGGGTGCAACCCATGAAAACCTAAAACAACATTGATACCCAAGGTTATACTGGACGATCCCCAAACACAACTCTTACGAGATTAGATGAAGACGCATGCACTGATCTGCAAGTTCATGGGCCTGTGGCCCACAGAAAAAACGTTTCGCAACTGGATAAAATACCATTGGAATCCAAGTGGAGAAGTGGAACTCCACCTGGGCTCGAAAATATTCTTCATCACGGTCTTTATGAACTTGGAGGATAGGGATAAAGTCTTTGAGGAGGGTCCATATTTCCATGCCTCAGCGGGGCTGTACATTCATCCATAGAAGGAAAATTTCTCCCCAGAGAAAGAAACCTTTAAAAATGTCCCAGTCTGGCTAAGGCTTTACTCCTTACCACTAGACTATTGGCTTCCATCCACCTTTGAATCCATAGGGAACAAGCTAGGAAAATATGTCAAGAAATCAAAAGCTACCTTAAAAGGCAAATATACATCCTACGCAAGGATCTACATCGAGATGGATGTTTCGAGAGCGCTCCCAGAAGCCATAAGCCTAGAGTTTAGGGATGAGGAATGGATACAAAGCATAGACTACGATTAGATCTTGTTTCGATGTAGAATATGTCATGAACATGGACACCTACTAAGAGAATGCCCTCTTAACAAAAAACAAGAAGCAGAAAACACCAAGCTACAACAGGATGAGGACGGTTTTGTGAAGCCAAATCACAAAGGCAAAGGAAGCAAGAGACAAGGCAAGGCCCCAATAGGAAGCAACCCAAAATCCAGGCTTAGAACAAAAGGAAGGGGTAGGCCCAACCAAGGGGAAGAAGGAGGGATGGAAAACATGAAAGATAAGGATGCGAAGGAACACACAACTCATGAAAACACAGAAAATCTAATCAACAAAGGCGAACAGGGAGGTAGCGCAAGTCCCAGGGGAGGAGGAAACGAAGATGCCAACACACCAATGGAGGAAGAAAACGGAGATTTGGAGATGAATCCAAGTGAGTTAGGAACAGAGGACCCAGATCTCAGATACATTGTGGAAAGAGAAGGAATAGATCTATCGAATATATTGGAGCAATGGAAAAGGCAGGGAGTAGACAATGTGTCAGTGGAGCAACTCGATCGCATTCAATATATCTTTCTCCTAAGGGAGGAAGTGAAATACAAAGGGAACAAGCGCATTCATGGCGAGATAAGACACCTGGGAATTAAAACAGGCGATGGATAACCACAACACTCACCCAAGCAGGCAAGGCGAAAGAAAGGCAGAAAATCAAATAGTGTATCCCTATAAGAACTAGGAGCCATGTTGATAAATTTAGGTAAGATTAAAAAGATCTTCCCCAACTCCCCCCCACATGTTTAAATGAAGATCATAACATGGAATATAAGAGGGCTAAACAGCCCAAGAAAGCAAAGAATCCTTAAAAATATTGAGTAAGGAACAACCTGACATATGTTTCATTCAAGAGACAAAATGCACTTTAGACAGAATGGAAACAATTAGTAAAAAACACTGGAGAAGTACAATATGTTGGTTTTCGAAAGCCAACAGACGGTGGGAGGTATCATCACCCTATGGAACCCACAATCGGTGAACCTACTTGTAGCAAAAGCCACGAGAAACACACTTACTGTTAATATGAAAATCACAGGGAACACAGAGGAAATTCTATGAACTAATGTGTATGGCCCTCAAGTGATGGAAGAAAAATGAAGATTGCTCCTCGACCTAGAGAATATAAAGGAGCGTACCTGCAACCTCCATTGGATCCTGGCAGGGGATTTCAACATCATCACTACACTAGCAGAGAGAAAAGGGGGCACCAAGAGATTGGACAGAGATGCAGAAGATTTCTCAGCTTTCATTGACATAATGAAGCTCGTGGACATCAAGACCAGCAATGGTCAGTTCACCTGGAACAAAAAATGACTAGGTCACCACCAAATAGCTACAAGGCTAAACAAATTCCTGGTGTCGAAATCAATCATGTTGCAGGGTCTAACCTTGGGCTGTAGCATCCTCCCATTAGGGGTATCAGATCACTGGCCAGTTCAACTGGAAGCAAATTTTCAAACCACACCAAAGAACAGACCATTTAGATTTGAGAAGTTTTGGATCGACCATCCCACCTTCAAGGCGAACATCAACCAGTGGTGGCGGGAGGAACTTCCAGACCAAGGGACAAGGATGTTCAAACTTTACAAAAAACTCAAATGCATCAAACAAAAACTCAAGGAGTGGAACAAGGAGGTCTTTGGGAATATAAACCAGGGAAAAAATAGCATCAAGGACAGAATGAGGAAACTACATGAACAGTGCATCGAAGAGGGATACACATAGGACCGGAAAAAGGAAGAGATCCAGTTGACCCAGGAATGAGAAGAAATATTCCTATAGGAAGAAACCATGTGGCATCAAAATTCCAGAATAAGGTGGCTAAAGGAAGGGGAGAGGAATACCAAGTATTTTCACAGAACAACTATTGCAAGAAGATCCCACAACAAAATCTTGAAGATTAGGGATCAAGACGGGATCGAAAGAGAATCCCACCAAGAAATTGAGAATACACTGGTCAACCACTTCCAGGGGATAGCCCGGGAACCAAATCAAGATAGATCAGAGACCATACAAAGAATAATTCAGCACATCCCCAATTTGTTCACAGGGGAGCAAAACCTTGGCTTAAGCAAACCCATTTCCAAGGAATAAATTGACCAAGTGGTCCAGGAGATGCCCAACGGAAAGGCCCCAGGTCCGGATGGGTTCACTGTGGAATTCTTCAAAGCCTGATGGGAAGTGGTTAAGCATGATATTTAGAGGGTGGCGGAGGACTCCAGGAGATCGACATCCATCCTGAAATCTTTAAATGCCACAATGATCACTCTAATCCCGAAATAAAATGAAGCTAGAACCCCCGGATCGCTATAGGCCTATAGCTTTATGTAATATAGTTTACAAGACAATATCCAAAGTCATAGCCAATAGACTAAATCCACTACTTCCCACATTGATTTCACAGGAACAAGTGGGTTTTGTGGAAGGCAGACAAATACTGGACAATATCATCCAAGCCCATGAGATCATTCACACGATGAAAATCCAAAGGAGAGGAGGGATGATAATCCAACTTGATCTGGCGAAGGCTTACGACAAAACAAGTTGGCACTACATGGCTAAGACTCTGGAAGCTTTTGGGTTTGACTAGCATTGTATCAACTGGATAGTCACTTTAGTCTCAATGACAAGCTACTCACTACTAATCAATGGAGCCCCAACAAAACCTTTATGTCCATCCAGAGGCATAAGACAAGGGGACCCGTTGTCCCCCTTCCTGTTCATTCTAATGATGGAATGGCTAAGAAGAAGTATAATAAGTGCAGCTGCAACTGGGGAAATAAAAGGTATCAAAGCTTATGAAAATTGTCCAATCTCCACACACCAACATTTTTTTGATGATACCCTACTCCATGGCACGCCCACGGTAAAGGAAGTAAAGGCTTTTAAAAGAATTTTAGAAGACTTCAGGAAATCCTCGGGGGCAGAAATCAACCAATGCAAATCCATGATATTTTTCTTCAACACTAATCCAGAAATTAAGTGCAAACTGGCCAACATTCTAGGGTTTGAATGCAAAACACTCCCAAAAAAATACTTGGGAATCCCCCTAATGGATAGAGCCTGCACCAAGGCCATGTGGGAAGGCGTTATCAGCAAATTGCAGGAGAGGGTCAAAAACTGGACATATAGAGCCCTAAACCTGGCTGGAAGGCTTATACTCACCAAAACAGTTCTTCAAGCAATCTCGACGTATATGATGTTAGTGTTCCCAGCCCCCAAAGGAATATTACAAAATATAAGATCCATCCAGCGAGACTTCCTATGGCGCGGCACAGAACATAAAAATAAATCAGCCCTGGTGGCCTGGGATAAGGTATGCAGCCCAAAAGGCAAAGGTGGCATGCGGTTACAGGACCCACAGGTAACTAACGAATCCTATGGGGAAAATATCTGGTGGATATGGGTAAAAGACAATTCGGTATCGTGGACAAACCTATGGAAGGCCAAGTATGCCCCGAACATAAGAGACTAGGAGAGAATTTGATTCATGGGCACAAGGGAGGGATCAACCATTTGGAATATTGCCTAGCACAACAAGCATTGGATCCAGAAACACAACTTCTGGGAAGTAAGAAATGGTAGAAAAACAAGTTTTTGGGAGGACGCATGGAAACCGGAACCCAGAATGGAAGATCCTGACAGAGAGGAGATTCAATAGGAAATGATTGGGCAAGGAAAAACAAAAATCCATCATTACTGGAAGCAAAGGGAATGCAGCACCAGGTGGCGGATCTGGGAAAAACTTAAGCCATAAAATAGAGCATGGGATGAAACAATCACGAAAGAGGTGGAGGAGGAATTGGGGAAAAGGAAAATTGGGGTTTCGGAAGAAGAGGACCAATTGATATGCGGAAGGAAAAATGGGGGTGAATTCAACTTAAAAGAAGCATGTTATTACATCGTGGGTCAGGACCAAGAAAATCCAGAGCAACGGTGGGGAAAAATCTGGAAAAGCCCCCAATGGCCAAAAATCAAAATGTTCAAATGGCTTGTTCTACACAACTGAATTCTAACTTGGAAGAACCTCATGAAAATGGGTTTCATAGGGCCCCCTCACTGCCATCTCTGTCTATACAAGGAGGAAACAACTAACCACCTCCTCGATGAATGCAGCGATATAACAGAGATATGGGATTGGACGGCAGGCATCTTCCGCCAATCCAATAGGGTCTGGGGGAACATCAGCGCAACCATCAACAACTGGAATGAGGATTACATTGAAAATGAAATGGTGAACCTTTGTTGGACTCTAGCGTCCGGGATGATCATCCGGGAAAGAACGAAACAAGCGCATCTTCAGGAATGAAAGCATACTGGAAGAGACGATAAAGGAGACAATAGTCTCTCAAATAAGAGAAACGATGCAGAACCACAACTGCAAGATGGAGAAAGCGCAACTCACAAACCAAGACTCTCGGATCCTGTACCTTTTCCAACTGAAAAACCGACGCAACAACCTAACAGTAGAGCGCAACCCGCAACTCGAGATAGGAGCCCACAACTGAACTCCCCCTCCATCAGGGTTCCTCAAACTGAACTTTGACGAGGCGGGGAAAGGAAACCCAGAAGTGGCAAGGGCAGAAGGCGTGATCAGAGATAGTGGCAGCAACATCATCCGAATGTACATTGGGAGCATGGGAAACTCAACCAACAACCCGACGAAATTTGGAGCCCTGGAACTTGGACACGAAATCCTAAGTTGTGAAAGGATGACAAACACCATCGTGGAAGGTGACTCCACCCTAGTCATCAATATGGAAAAAAGACTCCAAAATGGCACCAGAGTGGGCAAGGTTCAGCGCCATTGGCACCTTGCACACTCCCTACAGAAAATCCAGGAACATCTTAGAACTCTAAACACTGTGGAGTTTCACTGGGTGTGTAGGTCAGCAAATGTGCTAGCGGACAGGCTTTCCAATGAGGGGGTCGGAAAGGATAGCCCAAAACTAGATGACACATGGATCAGCATTCTGGATGGGCAACTCAGAACAGACTACAACCACCTTGTGGTAAGAGATTGTGAAGACAAGTTAAGCATGGAAGGTCACATCGAGGAGGATATCGCAAGAACCCGCGGAAGGTATGCGGGCCCCGGGCAGGATAGGATGGTCCAATACTCTAACACTAATCATCATGCAAGAGTATAATAAGCAGCAGACATATGAACAAAAGCAAGGCCAGTCTTCCAGTAAAAGGCATGGGGAAAGCACGAGTGAAAGGACAGGAAACAAGTCGCATGCAACGAATGATTTAAGGCATGTGGGGTAGATGATAACCTGGATAGACCCCCCAGGACAGGTACAAATACGAAGAGCACCACAACCGGATCACAAGCAAGCAAGAGCAGTAACCGCACAAGGACAAAGGACGACCCATCATGACCATATGAGACTTAACAGGAAAATTGACGGAAGCACACATCACCGCGAGCAAACCAAGCTTGAAAGGAAGGGCTTGCAGAGGGGAAAGGGCAATAAGAAGAGGGACAACAACAATAGTCGCAATCAGAAGGAACATAACAGCAGGGATTTTCACAGAATCCATGGGAGGGACAAGAAGAATACCTGGGAAGTAAGGCATAGGCTGAGAAACCAGCACATGAGCTATGGCACGCAGAGCAGGATGGCGCGTCTAAATCAAATGTACAAGAAAAGGAACCCCCCTGGGAAGGAAGTCCTGAACAGTCCGAGACGGAAAACAAGAATGGCATAGGTCGCGAAAGATGTGAAGGGAACTTTCCAATCTCTGGTTGCACTGAAGGGAAAGGCAACCATCACCCAGTGAGAGAAGGAATTAAAGAACAAGTGCAAAGGTAAAGCAGGGGATAATTTGGTATAGGAAGCGAACTGGGTAATTGATCTGGGGCCCATGCAACCCAGGGAAACCCTCTTCCACAAAACGGTGGAGATGGCATGGATAACTAAGATGATGATCGGAAAAGTAATTTCAGAGAGTGAATAAGTCAGGCAGGAGGAGAACAAGGAAAACAAGATGATGTTGGACGAGATCCTGCGTCACCTCAACAAACTGGAAACTATCACCAAACTGTCAATAGAGGTAGAGAAAGACCAGAAAATCAAGATGGAGTGTTTGGTTGCCCAATTCCACCTCTACCTACGTTATGTACATCACATGGACATCACGCCCGTTGATGGACACAGAGCACCAGCTCAAATCAGGAAGACTCGCACGACCTCACAGAAGGAAGATAACAAGAGTCAGGCGGATGGTGGGAAGGAGCACCCCCAGGTGCAGAAACACTTCATCGTTCTGGATTAATGAATTGGCAGTCATGCCAGGCCTAGTTAGGTTAGCGAAGATATCTTTCTCCCTCTAGTTTAGGAGGATGTTTTTTGTCTCTTCCTTTATATATATGCTCTTTTTCCAACTGAACTGGGAAGGTCTGGTCTGGTTTCCTTTGGTGGCAGACTAGAACCATCCATCGCTAATTACAACTTGTGCAACTAGGGACCCCCTAGCTTGGTTTTCTTCTAGGCAGACTAGGAGGCCCACCTTTTGTATCATATTATCTTCAGCAATGTAGATCCATACACTTACTTACAAACAAACAAACAAACAAAAAAAAGACAAGAGAAAAAGAGTATACTGAATATATGTGGTAAAACCCCAATGTGGGGAAACATCCATGGGAAGGTATTGTCTTCTTTATTCTTCAAAAATCTCCAATATTACACTTGAGATCACCTCCACAATGTTTTTACCCTTTAAACAAAGTTACTAACTTAACAAGAACTCTCTAGAATTCTCATTTTTTAGAGTGGTTATTTTTACCCCTAAATAAAAAAGTGGCGCTATTGATAACATATTTTTTCTTGCAGTGGTTAAAATCCAAACCCATTCAGACCTGTTGTGTTGACAATTGATGTCATTGTGGACAAAGACTTTAAAATTGGCCCTTAAATCGAAAAGCGATGCTACCAATAGCACCAAGTTTTTTTTAGAAATTAGATTATAACTTAATTGAAACGGTGGCCTCGACAACAACTACCATCATCAATAAACAACTCAAAATCAACTCCTAAATCATTGCTTAAAAATTATTTTTATAATTTTTTAAATTTTACATAAAAAAAAAAATCAAGAGTTGGTTTTTTAAAAACTAAAACAAATAACAACTATTTTTTTTAAGAAAAACGGTAATCGAAATTTAATATTTTTTTAAAGAAAAATTAAAAACTAATAAATAAATAAATAAAAACAAATTTATTTAAGAAAAAAAACCTAGATGTGAAGAAATAAAAAATAATTAAAATACAAAATTTAATATAAAATTTAAAAATAATGAAAAAAACATATATAAAATTAACCAAAAATTTTAAAAATATATATTAAAAAAAATAAAAATAAAACTTGAAATAGAAAAGTGAATACAAAATATTTTAAAAAAAAATAAAAACTTAAAAAAATACATATTAAATAATTTAAAAATATTAAAAATATATATTAAAAAAAACTTATATAAAATTTTTATTTTAAACTGAATTATAAATAACAAAAATTTTAAAAAACTAAATAAATTGAGAAGGGAGGACAATGGGAACACAATTTTTTTTTAATTTTTATTTTTTTTATTTTTATTTTTATTTTTATTTTTATTTTAAAATTGTTTTAAATTTTCTTTTAAAACTTTTGTTTGTAATCTTATTAAATTGGTTTTCATTTGTTTTTTTATTTTTATTTTTTACTTTAATTTTAATTAAATTTGATAGGTTTTTTATTTTAAATTTCTTTTTAATTTTTGTTTTTAATTTTATTAAATTTGTTTTGATTTTTATTTTAAAATTGGTTTTAACTTTTTTTTTAATTTTGTTTTTTATTTTGATGATGATGATTAAGAGGGTAAGTTATTTTTGGAGGAAAATTTAAATTTTTATTTTTTTTTTGGGTTATTTTTCTTTTTCATATTGTTTTAAAAAAAAAATTAATTAATTACAAAGATTTTTTCCTTTCTCTTTATTTATTTTTTAATGTAATTTAAAAATAATAGTTTGTAAATAAATTTTCAAGTGATTATTTGGGATCCAATTTTGGGTTGTCGCGTAGGGATTTGTTGTAAGGTCATAATATCAATTAGGTCGTAAAGAGTTATAATTTTAAATTTTTTTTAAAAACATTTTGCATTAGGTAGTATCACTTTTTTATTTATTTAGGTGTTGATTTTAAGGTTTTTCTGAGCATCTATATGAGTTAGGCCATGCTTGAAACAATTTGTAATTCAACCCATGCTAGAAAAATGGTACTACTAGTAGCACCAATTTTTTATTCGAGGGTTGATTTTCATGTTTTTTATATAAAAATATGGGATATACCAAGAGATATGGAGGAACTACATCCCAATAATACATGTGAGATAAATGCAATTTCACCTCTTTATATAATAAATGATAACAAGAGTGTTTTACTCCATGATGAATGCAGGATAACTCTTTTACATAAGATTACAACTTACTATGACATAACACTAGACATTATTACCTTCCAAAGTAACGCATTCCAACACTAAGGAATTGTTGAGCAGAGAAAGGAAAGACCTTCTAGTATGCATGAGAGTCTATTTAACAGAAAAAATGTTATATTCATGGTGTTGTGTGGGGCAATGAACGAAATGTCATAGTTGGGCTAGCTAGACAGTTACCTAGAGTGTTCTATGGTGAATTGTTTGGCTAAGCCTAAGAGAAATTGGGTTGGGTGAGTCACCTAAGTGTTTATAACTTGTTTCATTTTCCCTGATCACCTCATAGCCCGGATCGAGGGTGGCATCCAAAGTGGATTGCCTATGGTTGAATGGAAAATTGCTCACCACATGACAATTTCATTGGACTGGCTTATTATGAAGATAAGTGTTCCATCTCTATGTACGAATCCTTGTTTGTGATTTTGTTATTAAGCCGGTACTTTCTTATGTGTTAATCTAGAAATGAAATTCATAGTGGATGCATGTCGTGTAAATTCGACACTACCTTAGAGTTTATTTGGCTTGAATTTACCTTCTATATTCAAGTTTATGTTAAGCATTCAAAGTTGGATGGTGTAGGCTAGATCCAATGTGGATCCTTTGTTCATATTGGCATGGCTGCTGGAAAATGCTAATATGGAGAAGAGCCTTTCAAATATGTCACCAAACCTTATAAGTTCGAATGTCATTCAGAGCTTGCAGGTTTTTATTTGTATGTAGGGCCTTTGTTCATGATTGAAGTGGCTCAAAGCCCCGTCAATTATGAAATGGTCGGGTACATTAAAAAGAAGGGATCCTTGGAAAAGTCCCAAAATGGAGTTTTCAAAGATCTGTGAAGGGTCCCTAAATGTGGTTGGGGAAATTTGAAGATACATCTTTCAAAAGGTCCCGAAATGTGGTTGGGTACATTCGAAAGATATTTCTTTTTTGAAAGGTCCCAAAATGGTTGGGGACATTCAAAAGAAAGATCTTTCAGAACCCCTAAAAAAATTAGGGACACTCAAGGGTTAGATTTTTGAGATCTCCTTGAAACGTTCGATAAGTTTGAGCATTTCACTTTTGAAAGGAAGGTCAATGGCTTGAAGATATGTTTAAATTTCAAAGGAGGATCAATGGCCTAGATGTATGGATTTGCATTCGAAGGAAGGGACAAGGGCCTAGTTGTATGTTGAGGTTTGAAAGAGGGCAGATGGCTCAGGGTTTATATATGTACAACATTTGAATGTGCCAAGATAAGGGCCTCTAATAGGTTCGTTGAAGCTTTGAAGAGGTTGCATGTGGTATTCGACCCATGCAACATGGTTTAATTCGAATGGAAAAAGGAATTAAGTAACCCTAATGATCAAGTTTAGTGGAAAAAAGACAAAACTTGTTCCCCTCCTCCTCGAATGTTCCATAGAGGGAATGGGTATGTTACATACAATGTAGAATTTGGCTTAAGGATTGGGGCATAGAATAAGACATCTCCTTGACAAATAAAAAACACTTAAAAATCATATTTAAGAATGCTACAAGAAGGGGAAATGGAAGAACATGCCTATAGGAAACAATAATATTACATAAAATTTCAACAAGCAAGGAGAAATTGAAATTTAAGACTATTTGAAAAAAACATAATGACATAAAAAACATGTGATGACTCAACTAAGAATAGACTCCCACAAGCTATGGTGTGAAACATGAAGATGGGAGCAACCCAAGGAACCATGTGAGGAGAGGTTGTGTAGGATATGTGGGAACGGTGAAGTTGAAATAAAACAATGCTTTCCTATGTATTGCATCACATACTCACACATTAGAGAAGGGTCGAAAAGTTGTATCAAGGACTAGGACGTTGCACTCCAAGAGAATTGAGTCGGGGCCACAACGAGATTGGTCGAAAGACAAAAGAAAGGAAGAAAAGGGTTGTTAAAGAAAAGTCTGACAAGATAATCAACACCTACAAAGGATTCTTAATTTTATAATATTGTATATATTATAACTGAGACACTTACCATCATGATTTTCTTCTCATTTTCATTGTTATTTTTGTTATTTGAAATAACCATTAATAGATACATACATTTTTTTCTTATTTGCTATTTCTAATACTCAATTTACAAGTCACACAAATTGTATTTTATGTCCTAAACAACCTACGATCTCATGCAATGTTTAATAAACACATATCTATCTAATAGACTTGGCCCCATCCCTATGGTCCATGCGCTAACCACTCATATAACTTTCATAACCAAAAATGCCATAATCACCTGTGCACCAATCTATGCCTATGCTAAAAACCCTCGATCCCTTCTCCCTCCAACACCCCAGGAAAATGGGACAAGTAATTGGAGAGATAAGCGTGCGGTTGAACACTTGTCTGCACAACTATGGCCAAGAACCTCTAGTATGCCGACACTCACAACAACATCAGCAGTGGCCGTGACCGCTAATCGCAACCGAGGGCGAAAGTATACTGCGAGGATTTTGCAGCAGGAACGAGGTAAATACTGTCCCATTCTGAGTAACAAGTCTTTGGTGCCTAAGTAACTGAGGGAATTGAAGGACACATGGTTCAAGAATGTGCTCGCCCTCGGAGCCAAGGTTGGAATTTGACCGGCAAAATAGGCCATTTTGCCCGTCAAATACGGCCAAAATTTTCAGGTGACCGTCTTTCAGAACTGGTATGCAAATTAAAAAAACATATTTATGACCGATTACTGATTTTATAAAACGTCATTAATACCCTCAATACTCTTCATTGTTTGTGATGGGTTGAAGTTTAGTGCACTTTGTCCTACTGTCAGAGTTATTTCTATTTTTACATTATACAAATATTACTCGTACAATTTATATTACTAACATGGGATGTTAAACAGTTACCCCAAGGACACAAGGCTTGAACTCGTGACCTCTCAACTCTACCAAGAGAATATTTGCACGTCTTACCAGCTGTGCTATCCCATGTGGCTTCCTAAATACAAAACTTAAGTAACCACTCTTCAAACTATAAATCCGATACCAATTATTTATTACTACGTTTGCTAATTATACCTATCTAAGCTAAACCAATTCCTAAACATATATAAATAGGAGACCCTATATACTATGTATTCTAGTTCTAAAACTTATACTCCGAATCTTAGAAATCTAAATGTAACTTAGAATACTCTCAATAAAGAGAGTAACAAGTCTTAATCCTGCAATATAATTCTGTATGGGCTACTAGTCTTAGATGACGAGGAGGGGTTTTATACAGTGGTATAAATGTGACACAAGGACAAGTAGTTCCTTGATATCTAGTATCTAAATAGATTCTAAAGGATACTTTCTTCTCTTCTCTTCTTTATTTTTTATTTCTATTTCCAACTATCAAAAGAATGCATCGTATAATAAAACATTGACTTTATCTTAGTTCTATAGTACACGCTTATATCAACCTTATCACTATTTAAAGTATTGTTCCATAACTAGAGCTTCTCTGGGATTGTTAGAGCTTCTTTCTAAAGGTCTTCTCGTACAGCAGCTACACGTAGACGAACCAACAGCAGCCAAACCAGATTACATTTTATATGGGATGAGCTGATGATCAACCAAAGACACTGTTGATGTTCATTATTTCATTGACTGCAGGAAGAAGAAAGTTACTATTGACAGATATAGATTGATTCAGAGATATTTCTCAGATGAAAGCAGCAAGATCATCTCTCACATTTGAGCCAGGCAGGCAGGCCAAACCATCCTCATTTAAACACCGTGGCACTTACCGAATACATTTGTGTGGTCCCTACATTTTATACCCCCAAACGAGCCAACACGCATCACACAAATTCGGCCAAAACAAAATCGCCATGTTAAGAAGAACCAACATTGACCCCCGTCAACCCCCACCATTATTCCACCCCCGTGCAACGGGCCCGTGGAACATTGGGGCCCTACGGAAGCCATGCCATACGAAGTGGCAACATTCCCTATAGTGTAACTCTATAGGAACTATACTGTAACTATTGGTACTATTTTTATAGTGTAGCGGTCCCAAAGGGACAGGTAATAAGTGGAAACACCAAATGGTGTGGTGCAAAATGCAACATTTCAACATGCACATTTCGACCACCGGTGCCGGAACTGATTACCATACTTTCTAGTCTTATTGGTATTTAGGATTTGATCTTTACGATTAGTTTATCTCATGTTTTAGTAGTACTTGTAGGAAATAGAAAGGATATAATAGTGAGTGGCAACTCGTCTCTTAGAAGATAGAAAGTCTCTTTAGTCATAAAGTGTATCTTTATCAATAGAGTTTTTAAATGGAAAGTGGGAATTGAGGAGCGAGTCTTCTTCAAGATACCAAGGATTGAAGAGAATACCAAACTTCAACCAAGAAGATATCTAGTTTCTCCCCTATGCCAGCTAACAAAGAAATCATAATGTCAGTTCACACCACTTTGAAAGGTCGACCGTAGGATTTCTAGCGGTTAGCAACAACACTCAACCAGAAAAACATACATAATGTGGTGTAAAGTTCTTTGGTTTTAACAGTGAAGAATGTCCTATGGTCTGGTGGTTGATGAGCCTCTATGCCACGGTGCGTAACGTAACTATCTGAATTTCTTCTCTCCCTCGCAGCAACTAAAATAAAATCATGTGTCCATGTACAAGGAATAAAACAATAATGATCCAACTGGTGGTTAGTAGGATGGTGGTGTTGGTGGAAAAATAGTAAAGAAAGAGTCCCATGCATGGTTGTCACTCCATTGGTCCCGGGTGTTGTGGTTAATGGTCCAAGTTCCATTTGTTAATCACTAGTCCAGTTCCTCTATGAGAGTCGATTTCATGATACACCTCTATTACACCATAGCAAAAGCACCATACGGGGCACCAACAACAGCGTGAAGCAGATAGGAATCTAAAAAGCCTAAATCATGCATTCCCTAATCTAAGGTAACTTGTTGTTCCCCATGAAAACCCAAAGTGGCTACGAGTATAAATCAATCATAGTTAACCCTAAGGGCAGCGCGAAGAGTCATAGATCCACCCGGTGGTGGTTGTTCATAGGTCCTACTTTTGTCTTTGTTGCTTACCTAAACCAACCAGGAGCCAATACCAGTTTCGTGATGAGTAGACTATTTCCACTTCATAAGTCGATAGGCCCAGTGTAATTTGTGACCATATTTGCACCATAAGTGTCCCTGCTCGAAGGATATTCTATGCCAAAGAGCCTTTTTTCCTTTTTATCGTCGCCTTGCCCTATCACCCAAGAACCATTTGTAACTCATCATAGGGACCCGAACGAACAACTCTTTAGTCCAAGTATCTTTCTAAATGCTAAAAGGTAATTTCCAGCCCTTGCCCCAGTGTGTTGAGTAGCCCTGTTACCCAGTAGTGTGTTGAGTATCCCTCCCTGCCAATTGATAAGGTAACTTGGATAGTTCCCCATTCAAAGTAATAGGACCACCCTCTGTTGATTGTCATAGGTTCCTATGGTCCCTTTACACTCACCACAATTTTTTACCAAGAGGTCTAGTTGCACAACTAAATAGAATACATAGTTCTCGGTCGCTCTATTAAAACCCAATAGGTTCTCGGGCCTACTTTGATCATTGTGTCCTCAAAATCCCAATTTGATCTGAATAGCTATCTATCTTCAAACCAATCTAGTCTAGGAAAGAGTTATTTCTACCTTGATAGTATAAGGAGTGTTATTAGTGTCTTATAGCCTAGTATCTGAAAGAGTCATAATAGTCTTCTTTGGTTGGGTCCTCGTGCCTTTGTCTAGTTCTAAAAGAGAATACTACTCTTATTTTTGTTTAACCAATCCCTCTCTCAATGGAAAGAAAGAGAATAATGCATAGGGCATAGAATAGAAATCGAATATCTCCAATACAATAGAGAGTCTTCATCTTTGATTTGTTCCTACCTTTACCTTTTTGAATACCTCAAGAGTTCCAAGTGTTATTATTTCCTATCGCTAAGAAAGTATAAGGAGTCTTCTGAGTTCCAAATAGAGACTAAGTCAAGGAGTAGAGGAGTATTCTTATTGGGTTGTAAGTAATAGGTTATTAATCTTCGTTAGAGGTAGTGGAGTGCTTCTTCCTGAGTGATCCAATTTCACTATACTCCTAATGATTTGTGATAATCATAATAAATACTAATATTTCTCATTATCTTACCGAATAATAAATAAAAGCCTAATACATAAAGAAAAGAAGGATTCTTATTCGTTTCGACTTCCTATACCTTTCTATCTTCTAGACTAAAAAATGAACATAACTAAATATGTCTCATACTTTTTAGACCTATCTTCTATCTTAACAAATCCTAAACCTTATGGTTGAGCGCCTAAACATATCTAAATAGAAGGATCTTCCCTAATACCTAAAAGAAAGATTAACTCTTCTATATTTCTTATTCCTATTCTTAATCAATATATATAAATCTATATCTACCTTATACTTATTAAGGGTCCTAATTCCTCTTCCATGGTATCTATACCAAGAAATAGTGAAAAGACATACTTATTCTCTTATTCCTCTTTCTACTTTTGAAACTCTTCTATTCCTATCAAAGACTATATTCCAATCTCTAAACTAAAAGAACATCTATTTACTTATCTATTTCTATATCCTATCTTATATTTACTAAAGAGATCTTATTTATTATCCAAACTATACAAAAAAACCCTACTACTATTAAGACTTTCTACTTGAACTAATCTACTAAATCCTAATACTCTATAAAAGGAAATGTTGATATTTTGATAGCTGCGGGAGGTATTTACCTCCACGTGTAAACCTGATGAGGATAGAATACTCCGGGAAGCAAGAAGAAACCCTAATGAGTTGGCTAATAACCCTAGAAGACTTGTCGGCTCAAGAAGATAATTTATATTAGGTTATTAGCCTCCAAGAGAAGAAGTCAGCCAGAAATAATAATATATATTGAACAGACAGATACCCAGAATAAGAAGTCGGCCTAGGCAGTTATCCAGAATTAGTATAAATACAGGAGGCTAGTTCTCATTCTGGCAAGTAGTCTCAGAATTGCAAAGCGGCAACTTGTGTGCACTACAGTGCCCAGTCTTGTGCGCAAGTTTGAGGAGAGTTGTCATTGCAGCCGCTGCAACTAGCAGATCGCGTTTGGCTTGGACTATCTCTTGGATAGGGTTTGGAACATCTGATCATCTCTTGTTGGTGCGCTATCCTTGGGGAAAGGTGCGCTACCCTTTGTTTGGCTATCTAGCCTAGGGTTTTCTTCCGAAGTGATTCTCTGTTAAGGTTAAGGTGCTCAGAGGGTGGCTTCGGCCTATGGTTGGGTGACAATAGAGATATTGTCAATGGTAAAATGAGAACATCCATTATATTCTAATAGGTTATGGTCCCACACCTCCTTCATTGAGTCCAACCGCTGGAAGGAAACATATCCATAAGGATACTGAGCTCGTTGAAGAACTGTCGCTAGGGTTTCTAGCAGGAGCAGTCACCATAGCACTGTCGCTAGGGTTACTAGCAGGTGCAGTTGCAGAAACCCTAATCCCCTCGTTGAGGCACCTTAAGTGAAGGGATTGACCTAATCTTTGGACAATTCAGTGCACCCTAGCCTAGCGCATCTCCTAATACTCTTAGCAAGCCAAGACGTGAAGTTTGAGTTTGTGGTCAAATCTAGGGTTTGGCCAAGTCAAAGCAGCCATGACTTATTCTATGAAGTCAGAAAAGAAGCTAGATGGAGCCTCTAACTTCAGAGCGTGGAAGACAAGGATTGACCTCATCCTTGCCAAGAATAAAGTGTAGGATATCGTGAAAGGAAAGATCGTGAAACCAGAGTTTGAAGAAGGAAAGGGAAGGAACCGCATAACGTTGCAACTATGGAGAAGTTCAAAGACGGTGACATCAATTCTATGAGTATCATAGTGGAATCCATTAAAGACCACTTGATACCCTACATCTACCATCTTGACTCATCAAAGAAGATGTACGATGCCCTAACAAATATCTTCTCGATCATAAACATTGGACAAGTTATGAGTCTGAGGAATGAGCTTCGTGACATGAAGATGAATGATGATCTCCCAATTAAGAGATCAACTACAACCTATTGAAGAGATCACTTCAGAGAAGGAATTGGTAAACATAGTACTCAATGGTCTTCCCAAGACGTGGGATGCATTTTCCGCAAGCATGAACACAAGGAAGGAGTATCCGACATTTGAAGAACTTTGTACTTGTTGTGCTCAA